>JADWQK010002290.1:0-54726 GCA_017933935.1 Sesamia nonagrioides | reverse complement strand
AGATTAACAAGGGTTATTTGCTGGGTTGTGGCTGGTAGTGGCTGGCGGAGAACTGCTCAGGATCGAGCTTGTTGGCGTGCCATGAAAGAGGCTTATGTCCAGCAGTGGACGAGTAAAGGCTGATGATGATGATGATGATTTGCGGCTGTAGGTATACAGTTGTTTTCTCCTCGATCGATTAATTAGAACTGAGCTTTGTTTTTTTTGTTTTGTTTGTTTGACTGTCTTTAGATGTCTCTATATAAGACGCTCTTTATTTAAGACGGTGGATCGATCTTAAAAGTTCGTTGTTTCCTGGAAAACAATAATAATAGTAAGGGTCCCATCGGAGTCTAGAATATTCCAGATGGTTCCAGAAAGTTCCCAGCGAATCTGGAAAATAGGGTAGTTGACTAAAAAAAAACTAATAAGTCCGTCAGTCAGCTTTCCAAAAAAAAAAATAGACACTTATTTTTTCTTTTTTCCTATAAACAAAAAATGAAGACGACACAGTGCGTTGAAAACTCGTGTGACGTCACTGCACGCTACACTTTTTAGCGAGCAGTGACGTCACCAGCCACCACTCCTGATCTTTGATGCCTTTTATATTTGTAAATTTTTGTTGATTTGATAAAACAAAATATACGTATCCAATATTTTTCTATAATCTGAATGACGGACTAAATAGAATCAATTTTTTTACGCAGGAAACATCCCTATTCTCGCCACAAGAATAACACACACTTTCGCAGGATAATTGCATATCATGCTATCATATCATCAATCGGTTTCATATTGACATTTCAACAACATTCATTGTGTTATTTGCGTTGTTAAACAGACGCATATTTCGAACATATGAAGCGATGGATTAGCAATATGCTTATAAGTAATTGCAATAGATAGTAATAGTCTGCTGGACTAAGTTAATGTAGGGAATGAAAGAAGGACCTACATAATATATTTCTCTTGTGTAAGCAAAGAGATTTTGGTGTAATCAAATTCTTTTTAATGTTTATTTTATACTGTGACAAAGCTAAGTTTAAGGGACAAAGGGTGGCCCTAAGGGTATGGATTCTGAGAGATATCTGAACGCAAAAAATAAACCGGGTTGCGGTAAAAAAGAGAGAAGTCTGATTTTTTTTTTGCTTAATTCTATGTTTATAGGAAATGTTTTATTTGCCCATTAACGATTACAATCTTATGTAACACTAACGGCCGCCAGCGAGTTCGTTCGCGTGGAATTAGTTATGCTCCGCTCCTATTGATCCTGAGATTAGCGCGTTCAAACAAACTCTTCAGCTTTATATATTCGTATAGATTACTCATTGATCTAGTTCTAAGCAAAGTAATCATCATCATCATCCGAAGAACCTTTTCCCTACTATGTTAGGATTGGCTTCCAGTCTCACTGGATTCATCTGATGCACCTGAATACCAGTCTTTTAGGGGTCTGTGTGTAAAGAATAATTATAAATTAGTGCTTGACCGCAATCCCGCCTGATGGCAAGCAGTGATGCAATCGTTGATGATAAAGCGCGCTAGCTTATTAAGAACCTAGTAAACAACACGACCATAGATGCTGCGCCAGAGGGAGATTAATGTGGAGACCCTCCACGACCAAACTCCCGACACAACCACCTTTGGTGCATCGTACCCGGTACACATCGCAACACAACTGCTCAGACTCGTCCTCCGTACGGCTTTACCAGACATCATGCCGGAACACGACGAATCGCTTGGCGGCGAGACTTTGTCTGGTGGGTGGTAACTTTTGCTAGCAGCCGATGTTTATGGCTTACCACCGAGAAACTGATTGTTTTAATCAAAAAATGTTGTTTTCGCTCTTTAAAAATAAAACAAAACCCGCATAGGATATCATAGCCTAATTTATTATACTAATATATAAAGCTGAAGAGTTTATTTTTTTGAACGCGCTAATCTCAGGAACCACTGGTCTGATTTCAAAAATTCTTTTTGCGTTAATATAGCCCATGAACCCAGAAACTATGGGCTATACCTATAACATCACGCTGTGACAAATAGGAGTCAAGCATAATAACTAACTACACGCGAACGAAGCCACGGACCACCGCTAGTTAACATATAAAGTTGTTACTGCTAGGATACAGGTCTCCATTTTGCTAGAGGGAGTGGGTCGTACATCATGACGATGACCCAGGTCTGTTTGATGGATATCACTTGCTTACATTTACAATTACTTGTTTACAGGCTCCGGGCTCCGTGCTCGGTGGCGTAGCGGTGGCGAACGTGGCCGCTGCGCAAGGAGGCGCTGGTTCTATCCCCCCGCACTGCAAATATTTGTATGCATGAATATGAATATTTGCATTGGTCCGGTTGTGCCATGGACAGCACGTTAAGCCGTTGGTCCCGGTTGCCATACGAACATCCAGCGGCAGTCGTTACGGGTTGTTGGAGCCCTCAAAAGTCCAACAATTGGTCTAATGCATTACTTCGATATCGCCTTCGGGTTGTGGAGGTCAGATGGCAGTCGCTTCACGAAAAATATCGAAGTTTAGCCAAACCAGCAGTACCGGTCTAGGTAAAGCGGACCCCAAACTCTAAAGCTGAAAAGGCTTCGGATGTGACTTGGATGAACGCTGAGATGATGATGACTTGTTTACAAATGTTTAAAACTCAGCTTGGTAGTATAAATTTTGATTTAAATAATTATCTATGTACCGGGAAAACTCACAACGGTTCTGAATTTGAAGAACATCCGTCCATTTCGTTAACACTAATTTCCAAGTAGGAAAAGGCAAAAAAGAGATGAAGCATAAGTCTCTCGAGGAATTAGGGTCAAATATGTTTTGCGAACGAAGTTTTTGTCCGGCAAACAATCCAATCTTAGACTTTCGTACCCAAGGGTTGCTAGCGAAACCCTGTTACAAAGCCTTTTCTTCCCATCTCTCTGTCAGCGATTCGCATGAACCGTAATTAGGTATACTAATGGACTTCTAAATGGAGCAATCCTGCATATTCATGTAAACTTTAAAGGCCTAAAACATAAAATAAAAAAAACCGGTCAAGTGTTTGTCGGATTCACGCACAAAGGGTTCCGTACCATTGATTTATGAAATTAAAGGATTTAGGTTATTTGCATGAAAGATTACGCGGTAATAAGCGGTTTACGATTTCCGAGGTAGTAAAAAAAAACTAGGTACTTACTAAATCTCGTTCAAAACAATTTTCGTTGGTAGTTTTTATAGTAATGTACATCATATGTTTTTTTTAGATATTTCATTTTCTTATTTTATAAATTAGAGGAGGGGGGGCAACTTTTTCCACTTTGGAAGCGTATGTCACGCAAACTATTCAGTTTAGAAAAAAAAATTTTTTGAAACCTCGATATCATTTTTGAAGACCTATCTATAGATATGTACCCCACACGTATGTGATTATTGAAAAAAAAATCGAGTTTTAGTTCTAAGTATGGGGAGCCCCCAAATTTTATTATTATTATTTTTTATTTTTGCATCAAAATCTTAATGCGGTTCACAGAATACATCTACCTACCAAGTTTCAACAGTATAGCCACAGTAGACAGAGAACAGTAGATTATCTAAGGCCGCCCGCAGAGTTATTTGCCTACTCTTGCGTTGAACCCTAGGGTTGTCACTTTGATCTAAATTTATAGAATAAAAAGCATATTATGATTGAATATTTTACCAATTTATAAATTTAGTAAAAATAAAAAGCCTTTATTCACATAACATTTATTATATTAAGTTACAAATTTGATACCGACAAAATTTTTAAGACTACTTAAGTGTAACACTAAATTATATTCTAAAGCTCGTAAATAATGATAAATTTTAAGTGATGTGTGATATGGGAAATCGATATAACTGGTTCATAACAGAGAAGATTGTAAGTGATGAGTACTTAAATGTAACACTAACACAATAATATTCACAAGCTAATAACTAATGCTTAAATGATATAAAACACGAGAACGTAAACAATAAATATGTAGTTCTTATGAAAAAGTAGACATTAGTAAAGCTAAGATTATGTATGGGTAGCGAATATTTAACAAATGATACCTTACTTTAATAAAACCGCAAAACCTTTTTAGCCTCATTAGTTTCTGAGGTACAATTATAATGATTGTTTATATGGGTACTGTGTAATGTTTGTTTATATAATCGGATAGCAACAGCTAGCTCAAATGCAACAAAGGCGCCGCTCGCTTACTCGCTATTAAGAGCACCTCGCGTTGCTGTTGTCGACGCGCGCGTCGGAGGGATTAAAGGTTATAATGTTATAAATAAAATTCTACGCAACCCTAAGCGTTAGTCGGTCACATTTTACTATAATTTTATTAACTTAATATTATGATTAAGACGCCATATTTGGATCAAACAACACATAAGACAATAGAAAAAAAAATAGTAATTTGCAATATTGATTATTGTGAAATTGTCCTTATTACACTATACTCGACAAATACGTTTACTTAAACGATATTTCGTACTCAATCCTCTGTTTTATAGCAAAATTGGGCTTCTTAAAATAAACTTAACTTTAAACATAGTAGTCAGGAAGTAAATCTGGGAATACAATTATATGGAAAAATGCGACTCGGGTACGCTCTTAATAAAGCAAATAAACTGTGAAACAAACAATACATATATCACATTTTCTAATAAGATTTAAGTTGTACTTACATTTCTGGTTCAGTAGGAAGTATGAAGAATGATAAGTCCGGATTTGCGAAATCATTATTGAGGCACCCGAAAACACTACAATATTTTTTTCCCCCTTTTGAAGTCATGATACTCGTAATAATTAATATTATGGTAAGTGGCCGGCGAGAATTGACGAACGCGAGCGGTCATGTAATTTACGCGCGTGCTCACAGTCACGCGGCACAGCCCGTATTGCCGCCATCCTATACCATCCTATATTATGCCAGCGTGTGCGTGAAATCGCGTACCGACACGGCGCTCGGCGCGCACGCATACATTCAAATCGAGAGCGGCTCGTTTATATGAAGATGTTTTACTGTTCTCTGTCTATTGTGGTATAGCTCTTATAGTTCCGAAAAAAAATGGCTGTGATATACGGACGGACAGACGGACAGACATGACGAATCTTTATGGGTTCCGTATTTTGCCATTTGGCTACGGAATCCTAAAAACGAAGAGCAGTAAAAGAAAAAGGTTTTATGCTGTTTTGAAGTCGACATTGCTGGCCGTGACATCATTGTGATATCGTGTTCGTTATTTGAATTCGCGACCATTATAGATTTACAGAAATCTATACAATAAATGTAGTTAAGTTCGGTTTTGGTGGCTGGGAGTGTAACTAAGCAGTTGCTTTTCCCACAGAGTGTGTATTTATATTCGCCAATACGCATTGAGCAAGCGTGGTGATTACGCTCAATCCTTCTCTGTATGAAAGGAGACCTGTGCCCAGCAGTGGGACGACAAAAAGGTTGATGATGATGATGATGATGATGGTAATGATGTATATTTATATTGCCGCTTTAATAACAAATTATAAAAATAAAATATTCTGTAGCGGTACCTATAACGCCACATGCGAACAATGCTTCTAACTGATGTCACGCAAATTCCTGCATTTCGTAAGTAGAGTTTTTAGTGCAACTAGCACGCATACCAGTCTGATCTTAGGATCCTGCCTTTTCTATGGAGAAATAGTAAACCTTACACCTTATTCCTCAGACACTTGAAGAACTTATTTTATAAAATGACACCATAATCTAAACCAGTACTTATAAAAATTAAATTCTTATAGGAAAAAACTTTTAAATTTAATAAATTTAGGTACGAGTTTGCATTATACATTTTTGCTAATACCTCAAAATATGAATTAGTTTTTAAAAACCTTTACAAATTACAAAATCGTCGTATAACTTGAATCTTATGTAAACTTATATGTAAAGAATACTCCTAATTCGTATGAAACGACGTAATTAGAATACATTCAATCATATTCTGTCAATTTTATCATGGAGTCCCATCTCGTACAACAGACTCTCAGTTCTTATCAAAAGATAATAGATGGCAGCATAGGTTGCGGTGCAAAACTTAGCAACGATTTTAAACCTATTATTAATGCTACTCCCTATTTTACACGTATAGATAACGTTATTAAACAAAACGGTAAAATGGGCTCAGTAGTGACAATGTTTTTTATTTTACACTCGGGACAATAGATGGCAGTGTACTCAATTAATCCTATCATAACATATTTTTTTTTAAGTTAAGATAAGATGTCTTCTAAACCATTATATTGCTGTTATCTTCTTTTTGAATGTGTATTTCTCGATGCACGACGCATGGATGTATATATGATAATGTAGACAAGGCATAGATGGTGGTAGTGGCCGGCCGGTCAAGCGCTCCCTGGTGGCCCTCTAGTGATCTCTTTAAGAAACTTTTTTTGCCCGACGGTCTGCCCGAATTGAGCTGGACTCATTTTGTTGTTCACCATTGGGTATCAGTATGTAGTATTCTGTAATCTGTGATTTTATCGATATAAACTGTCGATATACATATCGACTTTTTGTTGCCATAGCGTGTATGAGAAATTTGTGAATGTGAACGTGTACGCCAAATACACTGTTTAAGTTAGTGTGACCGCCAATTACAAACTTATAATCTAAGTGGGAGTATTTATTTGTGTGCGTAATGCGCTTCCATATTGGTCTCTGGCTTACAGTGGAGTTATAGAGGGGAAACAAGCGGCGACACGCGTTCTAATATAAATCTCGAACTATATCCATTATAAAGTCTTTTATCTGTTCTGTGCTTACATACATACTACTTCTCACGTCTATCTCTTCACACATGTGTGTGAACGTTAACGAGGCAAGTGGTATGTCGCAGCCGCAATTAATGTGCGTGTATCACCTATGCCGCAATCAATGTGCTTGTATCACCTATGACCAGATGGTCATACACGCACATTGATTATAATATATAATAATAACTAGCTTTCCGCCCGCGGCTTCGCCCGCGTGGAGTTCGGTTATATCGCGCTTTTTAGATTTCCCTCGGGAACATCAATTTTTTCCGGGATAAAATGTAGCCTATGTTCTTTCTCAGGGTCTAAAGATTGTCTGTGCCCAATTTCATCAAAATCGGTTGAGAGGTTTAGGCGGGAAAGCGTAACAGACAGACAGACAGACAGACAGACAGACAGACAGACAGACAGACCGACAGACAGACAGACAGAGTTACTTTCGCATTTATAATATTAGTATGGATAACCTTTATTCATAAAACTTACACAACATTTTAAACCAAAGCTACAAAAATATTCTTATACAATTACATACATATCTTATTGCCTAAATAACAGCTAGGTATTATGTGTGACTAAAAATATACATAAGGTCATACAGAACGTATTATTATACAGAGAATCATGTAAAATTGGCGACATGCCCGAGCTAGGTTTATTAAACCTGTGTTTCAGGCGCTCACTTTACATCACAATATATCAATAAGTCCGTAAGATTCAATTATGCAACGTTATGGACTAGGAATTCAATAAACAAAAACGTTAGTTATTTATTATGCTATCTTATGTACTATTTTATATCTTAACTAACTTTTATCTGTAAACTATTTACTATCACACTATAACTTCCAGTAGCTTTTCTGTGTAATTGAAAATCAATAAGTATTCCGATATTACTTGACTACATTTTTTATAATTTATACTGCAGCTCTACGGAACTGATCGTTTGAAGAACATCACCAGTGAGGTCACTATGGTCACACCCTCCGGACGTTTTTACTCACATCTGTTCTAAGGCCACTGCTATTGGTTTTCTTAAACAAAAAAGATGGGTGGCCTTCTTAAATCGTTTTCCTGAACTGACTTTAATGGGTTCATGGATCGGAAGGCGAATTTATGAGTTTGCAAATTATGAAGTTAGGAAGTTTATAAATTAAAATTGTTTTGCGTCAGCATTTCGCTATTTTTCTGGTTAACTTTGACCTTAATTAAATTTATTCCCAGATTAATTAAAGGATGTTTTTCGCTTCGTAGTAATTTAAGAAGCTTTGTTAATTGATTTTTACATATCTAATAATTATAATACTTAAGACAGCCTCTGTGGCGTAGCGGTAGCAAACGCGGCCGTTGCCCAAGGAGGCGCGGGTTCGATCCCTGCGCAGTGCAAATATTTGTATGCATGAATATGAATATTTACACTGGTCTGGTTGTGCCTCGGAAAGCACGTTAAGCCGTTGGTCCCGGTTGCCATACGAACATCTAGTGGCAGTCGTTACGGGTTGTTGGAGCCCTCAAAAGTCTAACAATTGGTCTAACTGCAATGCTTCGATATCGCCTTCGGATTGTGGAGATCAGACGGCAGTCGCTTCACGGAAAATGTCGAAGTTTAGCCAAAATCATCAGTTAGACTGGTAAAGCGGACCCCAGACTCCAAAGCTGAAAAAGCTGCGGATGCGACTGGGATTAACGCTGAGATGATGATGAATGCTAAAGATAATACTTAAGAAATGGAAATATTAAAATTAATCTCGACTTTTAATTTTTAAGGTTCTATTTTTTTTCCAACGACCAATAACGAAAACGGTTGACCACGTGATCAACCGTTTTCCACGCGTCCCGTGGTCAAACGTTTTCGTTATTGGTTGGTTTGCTATTCGATTTCGTTTCGTTATGAAGCGATGTTACATTGGCTAGGGCCCCTGGAAACCTTTTCCCGAAGGGCGAAGTATGGCAATGCTGGCCGTGCAAATCTTATTAATAGTCTATAGTAAATCCCCCCTTTTGTAAAATACGAGCATTGTCGCGGAGTTGCGGTTACCAGCCCATATTACCTATTCAAACCAAATTTGCTGTGGTCTTGTGGTGGATAAGGTGGGTTGAATAGGTAGGCCTTAACAGCGGTGTTCTCCTCGAGGCATCCAAAGAGTGATGATCATTGCGCATCTGTCATATATGTAATATTTAAAGAAAATCAAATTATTTCTTCTCTATTATTGTGCTAAAATGGAACTGGGTCCGACATATTTTGTTGCATGTCAGACGACCAAGGGCCAAACTTACAACCGCCTCCTCCTTTATACCGCGTACATCGAGGGACTGGAACAATTTGCCAGCGGCGGTGTTTCCGTCGGACTAGAATTTGAGTGTCTTCAAGGCTAGAGTGAATAGTCTCTTAATAAACTAGTGCGCTTTACCATCAACGATTGCGTCACTGCTTACCATCAGGCGGGATTGCGGTCTAGAGTTTATAATTTATATATAAAAAAAAAATCAGGCCTCCTAATCGACCCAAACGCTGGTGGATTGACCTCTATTCTTTTAACAAGAACTGTTCCTTGGCAGCTTTGATATGATAGCAGAAAGAAGTGGAAAAAGAGAAGAGAAGCCGTTGCTTTGAATTATAATTGTCAAAGTTACATTGTTCCCTGGCAACAAAGAGCCGACATTAAACTTCGAACAGCAATTTTCGGCCAAAATGAACAAAATAGAAAAACAAATGAATAACTAGATTAACTCCGTTCGCTGAATTCGGTACTTAGGTACCGAACACAATTTAATCTAATTTCTACAATAACACGCTTCTCCATCTAATTACCTGGCCGTTTAATTAAGTATTTATCCTGTAGATGAGCGAAGCCAGGTAAATTGAATCTGTGAATGGAGAAAAAAGAAAATGCAAAGCGTTTACATACCTAAGGTAAATTTGTTACAAATATTTTAAATTAATGTTATTTCATTGACGAATATGCCAACTTCAATTTCGTGGTAATTGTAATTAAGTTCATTTTAAAATGACGGCACGCTTTATAAAAGACAAATTTATACATATATTTTAAAATTTAATGAGTTTACATTATCATCATCATCATCTCTGCGTTAATCCCAGTCGCATCCGAAGCTTTGTTTCAGCTTTGGAGTCTGGGGTCCGCTTTACCAGTGTAACTGCTGTTTTTGGCGAAACTTCGACATTTTCCGTGAAACGACCGCCATCTGACCTCCACAATCCGAAGGCGATATCGAAGCATTGCAATTAGACCAATTGTTGGAATTTTGAGGACTCCAACAACCCGTAACGACTGCCATTAGATGTTCGTATGGCAACCGAGACCAACGGCTTAACGTGCTTTCCGAGGCACGACCAGATCAGTGCAAATATTCATATTCATATTCATGCATACAAATATTTGCACTGCGCGGGTATCGGGGATCCCCGCCTCCTTGCGGTGAAGAAAGAAAGTGAAGGAAAGAATGTGTTTTGCAAATTTGATCTTCATTAGCACCCAGAATTGTAGAACGAGGTATCAGGAACACATTGTTTTGAAGGCCGGACTGTCGCCAGTGTTGAAGTCCCGTGAGATAATATGCTGAATTCAGGGCTTGCAAAGTGATATTGAGTGTTTTCATAAGAAAACCGATGCATAGAATGTATTTTCTTGTAAGTACCTTTTCTAAACCCAAAAAAAGAATCTAATCGGGCTAAATCTGAATTTAGGCGATTGATAATAACTGAAATGTGTAGAGTGGGTTACGTTCTGTAGTTTCTACTTAACCCCATTGGAAGAGAGAGTGAGATAATGAATGCAGTATGTAATACATTATTACACTTACAATTAGATGGTCCAGTGTTTGACACATCAAAATAACGCCTTTTAGGATTTTAGGGTGTTTTAATTTGGTAAAACCAACATGGAGCCTTGTCATCTGTCTAGCGTTTTATGACGATATATTCTTACTGCCTGATAGTAAGCAGTGATGCAAATATTGATGGTAATGCACACTAGATTATTAAAATCCTATTCACTCTAGCCTTGAAGACACTTAACACATTCAGTGCCATCGACTCGCCCGGAGATTCCCTGTAAACTCTCCGGGCGAGTCGCTATGTCGGCGAATATTTATAATAGAATTGTAAGCTGACTGGAAGATCGCCGCTTGCAAATTGTTCCAGTCCTTCGATATTCATGGTATAAAGATGAGGCGAAATGCTTCGTACGGATCGTAGTGGTGTCAACAAAGTAAGGGTGGATACTTGTCGTAGCGTTTTCCCTTTTATGATTGAGTCGGCTTCTAGTCTATTCGGATGCAGCTGAATACCAGTGATAACATGGAGCGACTGCCATCTGACTTCCACTATCCAGCTAGTGGGATCTACCAGAGTCATCATCATTATCTCAGCGTCAATCCCAGTCGCACCCGAAGCTTGTTCAGCTTTAGAGTCTGGGGTCCGCTTCAGCAGTCCAACTATTGATTTTGGCTAAACTTCGATATTTTCCGTGAAGCGACTGCCGCCTGACCTCCACAACCTGAAGTGACCAATTGTTGGACTTTTGAGGGCTCCAACAACTCATAACGACTGCCATTAGATGTTCGTATGGCAACCGGAACCAACGGCTTAACGTGCTTTCCGAAGCAAGACCAGACCAGTACAAATATTCATATTCATACATACAAATATTTGCACTGAGCGGGGATCGAACCCACGCCTCCTTGCGCAGTGGCTGCGTGCTACGCCACGGAGGCTGATCTACCAGAGTATCTTGTTAGTGATACCGTTTGGCAGGACTGGTTGACCGCCTTTCGAGCTTCAGACGTGTAACGACTGTTTCGATAAGTAAAGATTGTCCACCGATCCACAGGCCAACCGCGCCAAACATAGCTTAACCTGATAAAAAAGTTTTTGTATAAAATAACTGTCAACATTACAAAATTATTCGTCGTAAAAAGTTATCAGATGATTGAATAATCAGCCGTAAATCAAGTTAATGTCCCTTTACCTCGTCTAAGCGAAAACAATTTTATTATTCTGGTAACACAGTCAGTTGGGATCCGGAAATCCCTTAACTGTTCTCTTTCACGGTCAAATTAACGTCAAATAAATTCGTTTATTTTATTTACAAAGGCATTGTTTGCTCTTATAGGATAAAAATTGAATCTAATTTGCTAATGGTCAAAGGTCGTTAAACCTGCTTTTTTGTTTTTTTTTTTTACTTGTGGTGGCAACTCCACCATATTATGTGAACTACGCATTAGGTTTTATATTATATGTATACGGCTAAAGGACTTTGAATCCAGGTCAGAAATAAATAAAATGTGAACTACCCATCAAGTTGACGTCACGCAAAATCCTACATTCCGCAAGCAGGTTTTATCGCACGACTGGCATAATACAGCAATTGACGTTATCACGTGATGTCAATTTTTGACAGATCAAAAATCTTGACTTTGATCAGATTTGTTTGTTTGACGTTTTAGAAAGTTCGGTTGGAGGTTTTTGGTGGGAAAGTTAATCTGACTGTCACGCTCATTTTTAATTGGAATTTCTAAATTATTTATAGTGTACTTTACTAAATAAAAGTGCGTGATTTATGTAGTAAAAAGTGCATTCAGTAAATAATTCATAAATAACATTGAGATATCGCAGCATAGTGGCCTCATCATGACTTTGCCTCAAACCTCCCTCATAGACGGTTCACGTGGCCGTCTTTTTTGACATGAATAATTCATTACGTGACATTGGCTAAATGCACAAACCGAGCGAAGTCAAAAAAAAAAAGAAAGAAACTTTTGATTACTTCAGAAAAAAATCTTTACCTTTCACCTACTTGAAATTAGCACTAAGTCAAAACTAGTGCCACACTACAAAAAACAAAAAAATGTTTGGTCGCATTGAGAGGTATGTGAAGATATTCAGTACCTAACGGGTACTAAAAATATAAGTTTGGCTGCATTGGTTGTAGTGTGGCGCTAGTCATTTTGTGCCAATTTCAATTAAGTAGGTCATCATTCTCCTGCCCTTGTCCCAATTTATTTGGGGTCGGCGCAACATGTCTTTTTCTTCCATACATCCCTATCAGAAGCCATCTCGGCAGTCACCCCTTCTTAGCCATATCATCCTTCACACATTCCATCCATCGTTTCTTTGGTCTTCCCCTACTCTTATAGCCATCAACATTCATAATTAAAACTCTCTTCACGACATTCTCCTCATTTCTCCGTAACATGCCCGTACCATGACACCGATTTCCACACAACTTTTCAGCTACCGGTGCCACTTTCAGACTTCCTCTTATGTACTTATTTCTTATTCTATCCATTCGTGTAACACCACACATCCCTCTTAGCATTCTCATCTCGGCTGCATGCAATTGCCTTTCATTCATCCCTTTCGTAGCCCAACATTCTGATCCATACAAGACAGCAGGTCTGATCATGGTTTTATATATTTTCCCCTTCAGTTTAAGGGGAATGCGGGAGTCGCAGATTGTTCCCGTGACCTGCCGCCATTTCATCCACCCAGTGTTAATTCTGTGCTTAACTGTTCGATCTATTTCGCCATCGCTTTGCACGAGTGAACCGAGATACCGAAAGTCGGAGCAGATTGGAAGAGGTGCAAAAGGTAAAAAAGATTTTTTTAATATCATAAAAAAAAATTGTTTTCTCGATTCCCATGTTTTTTTTTTTGTTTTTAACCGACGTTTTATAAAGCCCAAGTTAAAATACTCTAGGTTAATCTTAGTTGTTGTCAACCGCCTTGAATGACCACCATCCTGCATATTATATCTCCCTAGTCAATCTTCATTATACTTGGCCCTGAACTTCAGAACTAGTAGCTAATTTAACAGAGTACCGCTAACATATTGATGGCACGATTCAAGTCTTGCTCACGAGCGCGCGGAACGAGCTTGAATACATAACAAGAAACACTGCTAAATTAATTGGAGGCAACATTTGAATAGTTAGGCTTTAGTGTTATCTTATACTAGCTTTCCGCCCGCGGCTTCGCCCGCGTGGAATTCGGTTATATCGCGCTTTCTAGAATTCCCTCGGGAATATCAAATTTTTCAATAAAAGGTAGCCTATATCCTTTCTCAGGGTCTAAAGATTTTCTGTGCCAAATTTCATCAAAATCGGTTGAGGGGTTTAAGCGGGTAAGCGTAACAGACAGACAGATAGACAGACAGAGTTACGTTTTTGCATACATAGTATTAGTATAGATAAATCGATTGGATATAGTATAAGGTCACCTGATTAAATCGCCAACCCGCATTAAGCAAGCGTGGTGATTATGCTCAATCCTTCTCTGTATGACAGGAGACCTGTGCCCAGCAGTGGGACGATAAAAAGGTAATGAAAAATTGTTCATTATTTTAACAAGACCATAAAACGATAGACAGACCGTGTGGTTGATGATATGTTTGATTTTTGAACCGACTACCAAAATGTCGATTAATAGAGAAACGTGAAAGAATAAGTCATGTGACGCCGACCCCAAGTAAATTAGAATACAATCAGGAAAATAATGATACAAAATATGGATAATTAATAAAAAGAAGTAAATATTGTTCTGTAGTCTCTACTTATCCCAATGGGAAGAAAGAGTGAGATAATTAATGTATATACATAATCCATCCTAATATTATAAGTGCGAAAGTATCTCTGTTTATCTGTCTGTCTGTCCGGCTTTCACGCCAAAACTACTGAACCGATTGTAATGTATTTTAACAGGCGCTTATTTTATATCAACACGCTGATGGAGTCGCGGGCAACAGCTAGTTGCACATACATTTAAAATTACATGACCTCGTGTTTGACATATTAACATAACTTTATGACCTTTTGGGGATTATGAATATTGTTCTTTTAATTTGGTAAAAACCAATATGGAACATTGTCATTTGCCTCGTGTTTTTTGACGTTATAAACTTATGCTTAGCCGAATGACCGGATAAATCCCGCCTGATGGTAAGCAGTGATGCAATCGTTGATGGAAAAGCGTGCTAGTTTATTAAGAGCCTATTCACTCTAGCCTTGAAGACACTTAAATTGTAGTCAGACGGAAACACCGCCGCAGGCAAATTGTTTCAATCCCTCGATGTCATCATCATCATACATACTTAGTAAATTAAAAAGGAAATTCATTGAAGTGCCAGACAGAAAGTCATCATCATCCTCTCAGTGTTAATCCCAGTCGCATCTGAAGCTTTTTTTTTCAGCTTTGGAGTCTGAGGTCCGCTTTACCAGTCTAACTGCTGATTTTGGCTAAAATTCGATATTTTTCGTGAAGCGACTGCCGTCTGACCTCTACAACCCGAAGGCGATATCGAAGCATTGCAGTTAGACCTTTGTTGGACTTTTGAGGGCTCCAACCACCCTTAACGACTGCCATTAGATGTTCGTATGGCAACCGGGACCAACGGCTTAACGTGCCTTCCAAGGCGCGACCAAACCAGTGCAAATATTCATATTCATGCATACAAATATTTGCAATGCGCGGGGATCGAACCTAAACTATGTCACGGAGGCTATTATCATCTTTATCTCGAAAACTAACAACAAAAATCGTTGAAAATCGTCACTATAATTATTTTAAACAGTATTTCCACCTACTGAAAGGACATCGTATACCTAAAGAGTATATTAATGATTGTGTGGAAGTGTGACCCATATAGGATACTACCTACCTACGTACACCATTAGTATGATTAATTGAAAATACGAGCAGAAACCTTTTAGGTCGGTCGGTGGCCGACCGCGACGGGTATTGAAACCGGGGTTCAATAAAGAGAATTATTATAGTATCCAGGATTAAACTCCGCCTGTGGCCAGTGCTATTCCCTAAAGTACATTTGAACCTCATTACATCCTCACAATGCGAACGAGAAATCATTTTATAAAGCGGATTTACATTTTTTTTTAAATAATTATAAGATGGTAAGCAGTGATGCAATCGTTGATGGTAACGCGCACTAGATCATTAAGCCTAATCACTTAAAAAACTTAGGAATAAGAAGGATGACGGCAGTTGAGCGAGGTGATGCAATGTTAAACCCAAGACCAACACGACCAACGATGCTGCGCCAGAGGAAGATTGATCTGGAGACCCACCACGACCAAACTCCCGACACAACAACATCTGTCGCATCGTACCCGGCAACACAATTGCTCAGACCCGTACTCCGTACGGCTTCACCAGACATCATGCCGAGACACGACGAATCGCTTGGCGGCAAGACCTTGTCTGGTGGGTGGTAACTTCTGCCGGTAGCCGACGATCTGGCCTACCACCGAGTAAATTACATTTCGACACTTTTCGAAATTCGAAAAGTGACGTTTAGGGGTAATGAAATAGGTTAGATTAAGGAATTTAGAAACAATTTTTTTTACACGGATGTTATGTTTTTAAACTGTTATTTTCATTTTAAATAATGAGGTGTACCATCAAAGGTTTCCATTAGATCAGGTTTACAGCGAGCCAGTTTTTGATTTAAGACCCTAACTGTTATAAAATTTATAAGCCGGACTTTGCGCACGTGCCTACCATTGATCTGCCGTAAACTGTATTGTGTGCTCGGTAACCACACTGCAACAATTTTTAAATGTATTTGGCAAAAAAAAAGTATGTAAAAATTATTGGAATCGATTCAGTTGCGGGTCTGAGCAGTTGTGTTGCGATGTGTGCCGGGTACGATGTGAAGGCTCTCCAGATCATCCTCTGGCGCAGCATCGTTGGTCGTGTTGTTGGGTTAACAAACATTGCATCACCTCGCTCAACTGCCGTCTTCCTTCCTGTTCACTTAGTTTTTTTTGAATGAATAGGATTAATAAGCTAGTGCGCTTTACCATCAACGATTGCATCACTGCTTACCATCAGGCGGGATTGCAGTCAAGCACTAGTTTATAACTATTAATAAAAAATTAATAAAAAAATCTGTATTCAGGCTCCATACAAAGACAAATAACATTGTATATTCCTACAGGTTAGTTTTGAAAATAATTTGTTAATGATTTGCAAAAAGATCGATAGTAATGTATTTATTCACATTCCCCTAAAAGCAATCAAATTATTTCCGGGCTTCGAAAATCCGCAAGCCTTATTTATAAAGACCTTTTATTTATGGCCACAACGATTCGAGCCTATATTTTTTACCCGACTACGGCAAAGCAAAAGGAGGGTTATGATTTTGACAGGCTATGTATGTATGTATGTATGTATGTATGTATGTATGTATGTATGTATGTATGTATGTATGTATGTATGTATGTATGTATGTATGTATGTTCATCTGTTCCCTCGTAACTTCTAAACTACTTATTCGAATTCGATAAATGACATATCATTAGAAGCGTCTTAATTGTCTGCTGGTTATAGGCTATATGGAGTTTCACAAAATCTAACGTGGCGCCCTCTAGCGGACAAAATATACAGAGTAAAAAAAAAAAGTTAAGATAAATATGCCGTGTTTGGTATCATTTGAAAGGAATTAACTTGTACATTTTGAATATATATATATTACTAGCATTTGCTTGTGACTTTACCTGTATTCATCGGCTGATTGCATATAATTCACATCTTTTCGTTCATAGATAGCTTCTTTACTACTTATCAGAATAAGACCACTGCAGAACCATTAGAAGGGCCTTGATATTCTGTTGGTTATGAGCTTTAGAGCTTGTCACCAAATTTAGTATTACGCCCTCTAGCGGACAAAAAGTTCTATGTTAATACAAAATTAAAATAAATATACCGTATTTGGTATCATCCAAAAGAGCTTCACGAGTACTTTATGTTTGGACATAATCCCTAGTAATGCTTCGTAGAAATTTGAATGTAAACCAGGGTTTGGTAAACGGAGCGATGGGAGTGGTGAAGGCCTTCGAATGGCCTGCTCTTCGGCGCGATCAGTTGGAACAGGAGAACAGCCAAGCGCTGTTCTCATACAATTTGACGACGCATCCATAAAAGCAGATACTAACGGACTTATCAAAATCGAGCCTTGCCTCACTGAATTTGACGGCTTGAGGGGTTCTGGGCAAATTCAGCGTAAAATGCTCCCGCTGATTCTTTCTTGGGGTTGTACTGTACATAAATTAGAAGGTTGTACTCTAGATAAAAAAGTTACAGATCTAGGAAAGTCATTGTTTGCTAAAGGACAGGCCTATGTCGCTCTCAGTAGAGTTAAAACCATAGAGGGATTATTTATAAGTGCCTTGGATCATAATAAATTACTTAAAAATCCACATGACAGTCGATCGTTAGCAGAATTAGATAGATTAAGAAATCTTCCCAGGTCCTCTTAATATAAGTTTTTTTTTTTAATAATTATAAACTAGCGCTTGACTGCAATCCCGCCTGATGGTAAGCAGTGACGCAATCCTTGATGCCTGCGCACTGGTTTATTAAGCGTATTCACTTAAAAAACTTAGGAATAGCAAGGATGACGGCAGTTGAGCCAGGTGATGCAATGTTAAATCCAAGACCAACACGACCAACCATGCTGCGCCAGAGGGAGATTGATCTGGAGACTCTCCACGACCAAACTCCCGACACAACAACATTTGGCGCATCGTACTCGCCACACAACGCAACACAAAGTGCTCAGACGCGTCCTCTGTACGGCTTCACCAGACATCATGCTGGAACACGACGAATCGCTTGGTGGCAAGACTTTGTCTGGTGGGTGGTAACTTCTGCCGGCAGCCGATGTTATGGCCTACCACCGTTAGAAAAACATCCAATCTATTTATACTAACGGCCTCATCCACTAATTCATGACCCATTCGGTGCCATCGACGCAAATGTGCGTCGCTACTACGAAAAATCGGGAGCTTCATGCGGGAAAACCGTTGCTATACGCGCTACGCTCCAAGCGCTACGAAATAGTAAAATAGGACATCTCTACATATTACTATACGCCGATACATAAGTCAAAAGAGATGTCGTATGTTAACTACCTAGTTTTTAGTTCGTCAATTTAACTTTTATTAATATTATGCGCCACAAATACACTTTAACACCGAAATAGCACAAATAATAAAAAGTTAAAAACTAAAACCCAACTACGACAAAAAACGACGCTGAAAAAGTATAAAACAAGATTTTCAGAATACTGAACTGAACAAAGTTGCTAACATAGTTGCAAGTAAATGGACACAGTAGACTCTACCAAGATGCCTTCGTTGTAAATTGACAATAATGTCTTACGATACTATTCTGAAGTATGCAATATTCACTATTTAGAGATAAATTTTCATGTTTGGAAGGGCGTAGTCACACGTTACATATACCTACCGTAGCACTTTCATAACGTGTGACTGCGGTTTTCCAAATATGAAAATTTATCTCTAAATAGTGAATATTGCATACTTCAGAATAGTATCGTAAGACATTATTGTCAATTTACAACGAAGGCATCTTGGTAGAGTCTACTGTGTCCATTTACTTGCAACTATATTAGCAACTTTGTTCAGTTCAGTATTCTGAAAATCTTGTTTTATACTTTTTCAGCGTCGTTTTTTGTCGTAGTTGGGTTTTAGTTTTTTAACTTTTTATTTCTATCTGTCATGGCCGCCGATTTTCACACATGAAACACCTGGCCGTCACATCGACAATGTGTGATGTGATTTATTAGGTACTTTATTTTGTCATAATATCGTTTGTTTACGCAAAGTAGGATATAAATGTAGCGATCTGTCATGGTATTGATATTCGAATACGTTTGAGCAGCTGAAACATTATTGATGTTACGGTATACATAAATGCTTTGTGTATTTTTATTTGAATAATATCCGCATTTACTTCGACCGGTCTTATGGTTTGACTAAATATCGAGATTTGTTAAATTTATATAAAACTAGCTTACCGCCCGCAGCTTCGCCCGCGTAGAATTCGATTATATCTTCTTCTACTTCTAACTTCACGTCAGCAAAATTTGACGTAAAAGCGGAACAAACTCACTGTCCCATTTATAATATTATTAAGGACGTTGCAGACTCCTTGTAAACTTTGTTAGAAGATTTGTATAGCTTTTTTAAATGATGTTCTTTTACCATTATTGCGTTTTTTCTCCTGTCTATCAAAGGTTTGTTTGTTCTTCCAATATAAAATTTGTTATATTTTTTCAAGTAAAATTCTCCCAAGACACTGATCTTTAGTTTTATTTCATTTCATCAACTACTCTTAAACGTGCATCATTTATATAGCCTTCACTTTTAGTCCTCCGAGCCGGATAGAAGCGGTTAATATATATGCTCAGTGTGTTAGAAAGAATTTAGTGCCAATCGATATAGATAATAATAAAGGTTTAATTAATATTTCGATATTCCTTCCAGAAATACAGAAGCGAGGATGTTATCAAACACGTAGTAGTAATTTATTTTATCATAGCATGACATGGCCTAGAATCAAAATATCGAGTCATGTAACAGCTACCAACCCACACTTGGCCCGCATGGTGAATTACTGTACACTCTCCTTCCATAGTGGCCTCCCGCTAAGGGGAGGCCTGTGTCTCTGCTGTAGAAACATAGGGTTATTAAGCTAAAGATACAAACTATTTCTCACATGATCTGACTTCTGTGTATGTATGTGTCTTGCTCCTAAGTATTGTTAGAATAATACTGAACAGAAAAGGGATTTACGTACTAATCATCATCATCCCAGTCGCATCCGAAGCCTTTTCAGCTTTGGAGTCTGGGGTTCGCTTTACCAGTCCAACTGCTGATATGGCTAAACTTCGACATTTTCCATGAAGCGACTGCCGTCTGACCTCCACAACCCGAAGGCGACATCGAAGCATTGCAGTTAGACCAATTGTAGGACTTTTGAGGGCTCCAACAACCCGTAACGACTGCCACTAGATGTTCGTAGGGCAACCGGGATCAACGGCTTAACGTGCTTTCCGAGGCACGACCGTACGAACGAACGAACGATTTACGTACTAATATATACATAAAAAGCAGCAAAAATCCGCCACACATCGTAACATTGTTCGTTTTCATAAAAAAATATGGGCCATAAGCAAGCAACCTCTAAAATATAACCTCGGATGAAACTCCCTCAATGAAGCATAAAAGCGGGTTGAAAATTATATTTTTATAACCTAACCCACGTAAAATAATAGTGTATAATCTCTGTATATTTTTACGAAAACATACGTCTGGTGTACCAAAATAAAGTTTTACAATATTCCGAAATTGATGACAAATTTCAAATTATTGCAAAACTAAGGGCGAATTTCACCAATTATAATAATATTAAAGTAAACTGGATCAGCACATGTAAACTACGTTCAAGGCCGGCCGTTGCATTATTTTATATTGACACTCTTGGACGTAGTTTAGTTTTGTTAGATATTGCTTAATTCCATTGCTAAATTTTCCCTAAGATTTAATTTTATCAATCAAATTAAATTTTGTACAGACAAATAGGTTCTGTGATTCAATAAGATCAACCAGAAAAAGAAAAAAAAGACGTACAAAATGTTTTAATATAGACAATACGGATTGGTTTTCAATCCATGATACTGCGCGTATTTCAATATAACTTCGCTTAAGATTGGAGTTCAATTAATCATAACGTGTTAACTTCTGAAAACGATATTTTCATAAAGCGGCACTAAAATCAAATTCTTGAAAACTCCACATGAAAATACATTTTAGTACCAATATAAAAATAAATCATGAGAGGGACAAACATAGTACACCCCTTAGGCTTAGGCGTGATGTCTCATCGATCACTCAGTGGAATTCCGTCGAGGCCTCCGTAGGCCGTGCGGTAAGCATAGCAAAGGACCACAGTCGCGCGCCGCCCCTAGACCGCTACGCCCGTAGCGTCCGCGTCGTAGCACTGCTACGAACGTATCGTACGTATTACTTACAAGTGTGTTGTGAATGTGGAAGTGACTTTGTGACTTTGTAACAACTTTACAATGTAAGTTGTAGTTTTGTGTTTTACTTAGCTTTAAGGCTGAAGATTATTCGTGTTTTACATTAAGGATTAATTTTATTATTTAAATAAGCACAAAATCGGTTATAGTATCCCATTTAAAAGAACGGTTACTTACCTTACATTCTTTAAGCAAAAATCCATTCTTTAAGAATTTTTGTGATACTTATCCTTTTTTTGCAAAATTATTTTAAATTACTCTTTTTAACAATTTTAACGACAATTTTCTCAATAAAATTATTAAGCTTTTCCCACAAATCCTTACTAAGAAAATAAGAATTTTTCTCTGTATTTTCTTTCCTCAAAACTAAAGGTTTTATCGAGTGAACTTTCCAGGAGGCTGCAAGTGGGTCAATGCTCTCACATTAGGCTGTAGTAGGAATCGTTTCTCTACGTGATACAAATTTCAACAGGTTTCTATATTTAATTTGGTGCTTAGGTTTATAGGGACGTTGTGTTAACGTATCCTTTAAATTTAATCAGTTTGGCTTTTGAGATTTCGAGAAAAAATTAGACTGAAAGATGACTGGATGGTATCCTGAAATAATTGTTTAGTTTATGAATATTTTTTAATTATATATCTCACTACTAAAATACAGGCTATTAACTAATAATTCTCAAAAAAAAAAAAATATAACAGAACCATGTGTATTATTTTGATATACACAACTCCTAACGAAATTTTTACAATTGCTTGAGGGTTCTATACAATTCAATTGCCCAGGATTTCAGAAAGTTATTTTTAATTACTTAAAAATAAATTTAATTAGTTTTAGTTACAAAAAATATATATTCATTTTATTTTTCCATAACTCTTACTTCGTTCCCTTTTTTTCTAAATTCTCTGTTCAATATTCTATATTGTAGATAATTATATATAACTTGAAAATCGTAACATTTCGCGGATAATAGGTATATTGTGTTCTGTTGATAGCTATTGACCCAAGTCCATCAAATCACCCTTCGCATTATGTCGCACAATTTACTTGACAGTATGTATATTAATATCCCTCGGCTGGCCACATCCGAAGGAAAAAAATCTTGATCACGGAAAATAATGGATCCTTATTAGGTATTTAGCTGAAACAGGTTGTTTGTGTATGTGAATTTAAATGTAGGTATGTAAATGCACCCACGATATAGGAGTAATTCCTAGTGAGGTATAACGTTCTGAGTATTAAAAAAAAGTATAAAACCAGCACCCTAATTGAGGAACGTTTTTTCAAAACGGTACATCATAAAATGGTATTTTTTTTTAGTAACATGATTTATATAATTATAAGGGTTTCTATAAAGTACATTAAATGAAATTACTTATTGGAGTTTACTCCTTAAGAATCGATTTTCATATATAAGGCGCCCGGTATGAGAAAAATCCGAGGGGTAAAACCTACTAACTAGTAACGAATTTTAAGCGTTACTATTTTACAGCGCACCTTCGGTGCGCAACTTTCTAATCTAAAAAAGTGGCATAATTATCTTTTTACAACTATATTTTGTAAGTTATTATGATAATGTTATATTAAAAAAAAATTATAATAATTTAAAAAAAATGTTTATAAAAAAAAAATATTATCAACTTTCTTAAAATAGGTTAAAATTTTCATAAATATGCATTTATAAATTTTTTAATTTTTCTGATTTATTTTATAAATAATTATTAAAATAATATTTTTTTTTTATTTTTTTTTTCTCGTACTTAAGGAGTAAACTCCAGTCGTGCGTCCGAGCTGACACACACACTTTTTTTAATTTATTAATTAGTTTAATGAGATACTTTTTACTTATACAATAAAAAAGCACATAAACATCAGTGGCGAAGAGTCCATACAAGCCGATTCCCACCGGGTTACCTTTCAAAAATCAGTTCCATATTCATACAAAAGTATTTACATTCTATTTCATTAACAAAGTATTATTAATTAAATGCCTGCGCGATTTACAATAGCAATAGTAATTCTTAGCAATACCCTAAGTATCACATTTCATTTTATAGTCATAAATTAATCAGCGCTTCAATTATTCGTACCTAAATTACATTGAAGGTAACTCGACGAATTACAGCTTATTTCGGCCAACGTTTTACTATGAGGCGAAAAGAGACAGAGCGTGTCAGACCATCTCTTTCTAATGCTCGCTAAACGTACGTAAAATTTAAAGAAAGATAGGCTAATGGCGACCGGCTTGCAGTTCTCTCCTCTCCTCTATTAGAAAGAGACAAAGAAACCACTCGAACACGGAACTCGGCACGGGAGAAAGAAAACACGACAAAATTAAAAAGAATTAGCGTTATAATGAAATCCTTCGCAAGTCATATTCTTTTTATTTTGGCATATTTTCGTGTTCCATTTCGTTTGGTTGAAAATAAATTATTGTTAGTATGTGACATGTTGCTATACCACTGGTGCGTGATAATTTCGTTTGTTATATTTTAATATTTGTGTTATTTAAACTGTGACTGAATCTGTAAGGTAATTTAATCGCAGATTTGGTTAAATACTGTGGATTTTGTTTGTTATTATGGCTTATATTATTCTACCGGCAATATTATTCTTATCTGAAGACCTCCTCCAAGATATCCTGCAGTAGGTAAGTGTTTAAGTGTTTATTTTTTTGGACCGGCTTCCCTTTGTCAAAATTTCACCCTTCGCCACTGATAAACATACTAACGAAGTGACATCAAAATCATCGACTTTTTTCAACTTTGATACATCTACTGTTGATGTCACTTCTTGATAAAAACCAGGTACATTTAGTTCGAATTTGCTGCATGGATACGGGATTCACCTTTATAACATTTTTGGATTATATAACGGATTATTCATCGTCATAGTTTCGTCGTACACTGTCATCTTCGAGAGCTGAACCCTGGAGAACATCTGCATAAAATGCCTGAGCATCAGGATCATCAGATATATCACAAAATTTTAGTAAATTTTCAACATCTTGTTTCTTTTTTGAAGAAACCAGGTTGGTTTTAGGCAACTGAACAAGAAGATTTGACGTTTTTCTTCTTAACCTCAACTATCATTGTCGCAGCAGAATAAACTTCTTGAACACTAATTTCAATATTTTTTAAAGCTCGGGATCCAACTACAGTATAATTTAGTATTCGGGTTTGGCTTATTTTAAATGAAAGTTTTGCCTTTATCATATCTTTGGCATTAGCTGTCATGTCATAACTAAACCAATCTTTACCCCATTCGTTGACGTGACCATGTTTATTTAGAATGAAATAGTATTCATTTGGCGATACCCCCAGACTTCAAAGCTGAAAAGGCTTCGGATGCGACTGGGATTAACGCTGGGATGATGATGATGGAGTATTCATTTGGCGATACAATAATTTCGCGTCGGCGGTAATCCTTTTCAGCCCTTCCATAGACTCTATCAGGAGGCATAAAACTATAGCCTCGAATTGGGAAAAAGTGTGACAGCTTACAAAAAAACTTTACTAGTAGGTACTATCAAAGTTTGTCATGCTGGCAAATTTCATGGCTAGGTAGCCATGAAATTTGCCAGCATGGCTAACATAACGAAGTTTTTATTTTGACAACTGCAAGAATCGGAGTACAATTGATCACTTGTTCAGTTGATGTATCACTTTCAAAAAACTTCGCACTATGCACTTCGCTGTACTTTTAGAATGATTCATGAATAGTTTACAGAAAATTCGTAAAGACTATCGTGTAGCCCTATAGAGACTGAGTATCAAACGCAAAAAAAAAACATTTTCGAGATTTTGTTTGATGTATTGTTTTGTGAAAACGCTCCTCAATTGCGTAATAATGTAAATAACGCAATTAATGTAGTTGAACTATCAAAATAAAACCCATTGCTACTGATAATGTGTCACGCAATACGCAGGCAACAGAATCAAATTAAAAACGTTTCGTTTCAACTAAATCTACAAGGAAGATGAAGGAGGAGAAACTAGATAAAAAAATCTTGGGTACTTATGAAACGCCAGAATCTCGGTGCACGGTTTCAATTGGTATTTTCATATGAAGAAAAGTCTTAAGGGTAATACTGGCACCATCGATAGTTTAAGTAAGAAAATAAACTCCGTCTATTTGTTGCCGTTTCACGCCTATAGCCTAAATCGATCGTTATGTTTGACATACATCTTAGAGAAGGATATAGGCCGTATTTCCAACCTAGATCTTTTTAAAAGCGGAAATATCTAAATATGAGTAAGACTCACGGGTTGGTAATTATATATTTCAGTCTCCAAATAGCATGGTTTTATTATTTCACGTCCAATTGATGCACATGTCTATATTAAAATGGCCCTAACTATGGTCTTATTAGAATAAAGGTGTATTGATTGAAAGCCTGGAGCACAGGCGTAGAGTACCCAGCCTCTCGGTCTTCTATAGGATGCATTCTGGTGAGTGTGCAAAGGAATTGCATGATCTAATTCCCCCATCTCCGTTCCACCATCGGACGACCAGTCGTACGGCGACTTTCCACCCTTACGTTGTTAACACCATTACAATCCGGACGAAGCGCTTCGCTTCTTCTTTTATACCGCGTACATCGAGGGACTGGAATAATTTGCCCGCGGCGGTGTTTCCGTCTCACTACAATTTGAGTGTCTTCAAAACTAGAGTGAATAGGCTCTTAATAAACTAGCGCGCTTTACCATCAACGATCGTAATCACTGCTTACCATCAGGCGGGATTGCGGTCAAGCGCTAGTTTATACGTTGTAAAAAAAAATATTTTAACAACAATTATAATATTTCCTTCAATGTGTGATAATAATTAGGTATTATTTGACGACCGTTTGTTATGTTAACCAACCGTTTGAAACAACCAGCACTCAGCAATACCTACGATTTACATAAAAGTTACTGCGACAGTCGTGGTGGCCTAGTGGTTAAAAGACCGGCCTCTCAAGTATGAGTGCGCAGGTTCGATTCCAGGTCAGGCAAGTACCGATGTAACTTTTCTAAAGTTATATGTACTTTCTAAGTATATCTTGGACACCAATGACTGAAGGTGAAGGAAAACATCTTGAGGAAACCTGGACTTTAAGTCTGAAATCGCCAACCTGCATTGAGCAAGCGTGGTGATTACGCTCAAACCTTCTCTGTATGAGAGGAGACTTGTGCCGAGCAGTGGGACGATAAAAAGGTTGATGATGACATAAAAGTTACTAGAAACTAGAAAAGCCTTAAATATGTTCCTAACAGAATAGCAAGTTTAACTGTATCCAACAATTTGTCCCATTAACATTTAACTTAAAGTCGTTTAGTCACACTGAAGCTCCATGCAGTTAATACTGGTAGTCCCAGAGCTGATTGCAACTAACTGCAGATGGACTTAATTTCCAATTACTGACCACCACACTCCTGTGTTTGAGAGGACCTAACTTTGTGCGGAACTTTTATTTTCCTTTTAAAACTGTAAATGTGTTTGTGCCAGCTAATATAAAGAAGTTAAGAAACATGGTTGAAAGTTTTAAAAATGAAATTTAAAATTACCTCTGTACCTTTTCTTGTTTTATTTTTCTTATCGACGACGGTATTATTATGAGCGATGCGCCGACGTGCTGCGTTCCCTGCCCCCCTTCGCCCGCGCATGTATTCCCTATTGCACATTAAGTTACCTCTTTTTGGGAAATACCATTTATTTTTTTAGTTGGTTTTTTTTTTAGTTTAGCCCGGGTTTGTAGGCTTTACTAGAATCAGTTATCGATACCTAGTAATACCTTCACGGATCGGACAGGGTTTTCTTTACATATTGTATTTGTGTGTACATAGGTAGTAAAATAAATAAATACAATTTTATTGCATGTTTTCTTTTCAAGCTTAATGCACGTTTCTTTATAATATCATTCAAGCACACTTTAGGGAATCTGAACTAGAGTTTACGATAGCAATTACGAAGGTTACAAAGTTATTATTATTATTAGAATTTATTTTACACTGGGGTTCCAGTGTGTACGTCTAAGATGGTAATCTTTGGGCGTACCAGGAAACTGTATTATAGGTTTATTATACGTACAGCTACATTGAAACATTGTAAGAGATCTACATAAAAATGAAATATAATTGATTTTCAGACTTTTGTGTAAAGTGGTTTTCGTTGTTTTTACCTACACTAGAAAACTGTTAGTCCATGTTTTCTACAAATTATTGGCACGTTATTTCGTAGAAAACGTTTAACGTGGAGGTTTATCTGCAGAAGAAAGAATATTCTAATGTAGGAAACTACACATACATCCCTAATTATTTTTTAATAGAATTAGAACATATTCAACAAAGCATAGAACCGGTCGAAGGCGTTATGCTTGGGGAAGGTTTATATCCAACATTGGACGGCTAAAATAATGGCATCTGGACAGGATATATGTAGCTCTACCGTCTCGGGTACGCGTGAGTGGACTCGCGTGTAAAACACTTCATCTGAGTGGCAATCCTCGTAATTTTAAGAACGTTGACAGTCTGAGCTGTGAAAACAGAATAGAATATAATACTCTTTATTATGTACACCATATAGATTACAGAACATAAATAAAAATATTTTACAAAGGGTGACACAATGGGCGGTCTTATCGCTGAGAGCGATCTTTTACAGACCCTAAATTTTGACAAGTGTCTGACATTTATTTGTCGCTGACAGGAGACTGCGTCTAGATCTTCTATAGGATGAATTTTAGAGAGCGTGCGCGGGAATTGCATGACTTAGGTAATTCCCCCATCTCCGTTCCATCATCGGACGTCCCGACGTATGGCAAATATTACTGTGTATATCGAGGGAATAAGCTTTTAATAAACTAGCGCACTTTATCATCAACGATTGCATCGCTGCTTAACATCAGGCGGGATTTAAAATAATAATAATAGTTCTTTTTTTAATGATTATAAACTAGTGCTTAACTGCAATCCCGCCTGATGGTAAGCAGTGATGCAATAGTTGATAGTAAAACACACTAGTTTATTAAGCCTATTCACTTAAAAAACTTAGGAATAGGAGAGATGACGGCAGTTGAGCGAGGTGATGCAATGTTAAACCCAAGACCAACACGACCAACGATGCTGCGCCAGAGGGAGATTGATCTGGAGACTCAAAATTATGAGACGAGAACTACCCTTCAAGACAGGCTCTTAGTTCATTTCCTCACTGTCTTCAACATTCTGAATAGCTTAATTATTATCAATTATTACCTCATTTGGTAAGCGTGTCACGTGCAATTAATAATAGAAGTCGGGTTGCGTGATAAGCTCGAGCTACTCTTAATAATATAGTTCGTAACTTAGAGGGTCTGGCAAGGCCATCTTGATAACTTTCCTTTGGAAACTTGCGTAGGCACACGCGTAAAAGTTAAGTTGTTCAAGTTTATGTTAATTTTTTAGCTTATCTATGAAGGTACTGCGTGTAATGGTTAATGCGTGATGTATCAGAATACCTACTTATTATATGAAAGATTTAATTATGTTATGTCAGCGGTCAACACGCCTGCCTGCAACATGGAGGCCCCGGGTTCGATCCCCGGCCAGGTCATGATGGAAAACGATCTTTCCCTGAATGGCCTGGGTCTTGGATTATTATCTATATATGTCATCATCATCATCATCATCATCACGGCGTTAATCCCAGTCGCATCCGAAGCCTTTTCAGCTTTGGAGTCTGGGGTCCGCTTTACCAGTCCAACTGCTGAAATGGCTAAACTTAGACATTTCCCGTGAAGCGACTGCCGTCTGACCTCCACAACCCGAAGGCGACATCGAAGTATTGCAGTTAGACCAATTGTTGGACTTTTAAGGGCTCCAACAACCCGTAACGACTGCCCCTAGATGTTTGTATGGCAACCGGGACCAACGGCTTAAAGTGCTTTCCGAGGCACGACCAGTCCAGTGCAAGTATTCATATTCATGCATACAAATACTTGCACTGTGCGGGGATCGAACCCGCGCCACATTGGCCGCGTCCGCTATCGCTACGCCACGGAGGCTGTCATTATTATCTATATATGTATCTATTATAAATATGGTATCGTTGAGTTAGTGTCCCATAACACAAGTCTCGAAATTACTTTGGGGCTAGCTCAATCTGTGTGATTTGTCCGTATATACATATTTATTTATTCTGATAATCCCTTCTATTCATAAAAGTTGCTTGATGTTATAACTAGTGATGAGCGATGGTTTAACCTTACATTTTTGACGTTTTTACGTCACTTAACTCTGATAATCGTTTAAGAATAAACGCCATAGTGTTTAAGGGGCTTATTCATAAACGATGATTAAAGCTAAGGGACATGCAAATGTCAAAAATGTATGGTTAAACAGTCGCGAATCACTAGATAACTTTGAGCAACTTTTATGAATAAAGGGGGTTATGTAAAACTGCTACTGTTAGCGGACCCCGGGCTCCAACGCGAAAGCTGCGGGTGCGACCAGGATTATGCTCTGAGATGATGATGATGACGTAAAACTGCTAATGATTTTTTTAGGAAACGGTGCGCGGGGAAACTGCTTTTTTGTATAAATAATTTCATCACCACTTATCTCAAAACGGTGAACAAAACCATCGTTAGCATCTGGCACTTCCTAGACCAAAATCTTGAAGACATGTGACATCAACCAACCGGGAGTGTTATCATATGTTTGATGTAAATTTTTCTCGGTGGTAGGCCATTACATCGGCTGCCGGCGGAAGTTACCACCCACCAGACAAAGTCTTGCCGCCAAGCGATTCGTCGTGTTCCGGCATGATGTCTGGTGAAGCCGTACGGAGGACGGGTCTGAGCAGTTGTGTTGCGATGTGTGGCGGGTACGATGCGCCAAATGTTGTTGTCTCGGGAATTTGGTCGTGGAGAGTCTCCAGATCAATCTCCCTCTAGCGCAGCATCGTTTGGTCGTGTTGCTCTTGGGTTTAACATTGCATCACCTCGCTCAACTGCCGTCATCCTTCCTATTCCTAAGTTTTTTAAGTGAATAGGCTTAATAAACTAGTGCGCTTTACACTCAACGATTGCATCACTACTTACCATCAGGCGGGATTGCAGTCAAGCACTAGTTTATAATTATTAAAAAAAAAAAAAAATTGGTGTAGAATTGTCATTACTGTTAGCGATCAGAAGTGGTAGTTATTAAAGAAACAAATCAGGACGTTTCAATGTTCGTATATTATCCATATGAATTACAATTACAAGCAGGTCTTACTAATTAAGATAGGAACACAATAATAATCACTGAGCACACAACAATATGTCAAACGATAGCCAGCAGCTCTTAATTAATATAGAAAAAATAGGTCTCACAGAGTTGGTCGTCACTATTTAACCGGACTATCCTGTGGCTGCCTTAAATGAATTTAAAGCCTCCAGCCAGGGCTACTAAAAGCTAAGCGACTACACGCTAAGGGCACCCCCTGTGGGGTACGAACCTCGGCTTAGGGTGTCGCTAGAAGAACAGCAAGGGACGGCTGGATCGAATTCTTAGTTTTATTTCGGTTTGATGACCGCGGCGTTTCCTAGTACTAGCTCTGAGAAGAAACGTCCGAAACAAACTCAGAGGTCATAGTTGAGAATTTATATTTACTGGCTCAGCTGCGGCGCGGGCTGGCCTTCATCGGGCAAGAGAGACACGAGCGGGTAGGCAGCGCCTTTTATAGTGAGCTTGAGGTGGGGTTGCCGGTCTTCGCTAGCATTACTTTTCAATTATAACTAGCGGCCGCCAGCGACTTCGTTCGCGTGGGGTTAGTTATGCTCCGCTCCTATTGGTCGCAGCGTGATGTTGTATAGCCTTCCTGGATTAATGGGTTATCCAACGCTAAAAGAATTCAAATCAATAAAGCCATTAATGATAAACTTTAAAAAGTGTCTGTTTGCTAACACAGGGAACTGTTATTTAATACTAGCGGCCACCAGCGACTTTGTTCGTGTGAAGTTAGTTATGCTCCGCTCCTATTGGTCGCAGCGTGATTATATATAGCCTAAAGCTTTCCTGGATTAATGGGCTATTAAACGCTAAAAGAATTTTTCAAATCGGACCAGTACTTCCTGAGATTAGCGCGTTCAAACAAACAAACTCTTCAGCTTCATATATTAAAGAATAGATTTTAAATGAATTTCGACCTGACGCCTAAATATGAATTATACCTACACACACGAATATAAATGACAAATATTGTTGCACAACTGATAGGCCATCTTGAAATGATAAAAATAAGTATTTTATGCTACCTTTTCTTTTTAAAACTTGAAATAGGATTACACGCGTGACCGCTCTGGTTCATTCAACGTTTCAACGAAACATTTAATGACCACATTCAAAAGTTTCCCAGTCTTTGTTACATTTAGTTAAACCGGGCTCGTTATAAACTCGTTAGCATAAATTTATATCGTTTTAGATTAATTGTAAGTTGTTGGTTTTTGTTAAACTGGTATTATTTTTTATTTATTTATTTTATTTTAAAATAACTGACAAAACAGATTGAGCTAGCCCCAAAGTAAGTTCGAGACTTGTGTTATGGGATACTAACTCAACGATACTGTATTTATAATATATATATAGATAAACATCCAAGACCCAGGCCAATCAGGAAAAGATCTTTTCCGTCATGACCTGGCCCGGGATTGACCCGGAGCCTCCACGTCGCAGGCAGGCGTGTTGACCGCTGCGACACGGAGGACGTCAGGTAGTATTAATTATACTACCTGATGTTAATTATTGTATTTTAGTACCTGCACTAGTGGACGACATGGCTAAAGTGCTTCCGCGTCTGGCAGTTTGTGTATGTTTGATTTAATGTACTGTGTTTTGTTGTGTTAGTTATTTAACACTAGTTTTCCGCCCGCGGCTACGCCCGCGTGAAATTCGGTTATATTGCGCTTTTAAGATTTCTCTCGGGAATATCAAATATTTCCGGGATAAAAACTACCATAGTATTTAATCCGGACTTCTAACTTTACGTCTGCAAAATTTCAAAGCAATCGGTTTAGTAGTTAGAGCGTGAAAGCGGAACAAACAAACTCACTCTCCGATTTATTATATTAGTAAGAATAGAAAGGATGCATAGTATTATATAAAGGCAGGTGTTATTTTTTACCTGAACAGAATCTTTGCTGCTGCAGAGTTTGTTGCGCCATTTCTTCTTTCTAGCGAAAGCACTGGTGAAAGGCGGGCGTTGGATGACTTTCTTATGTAATATTGACTTTCAAAAAGTGCTGATCCTCAGCTTAATTTAAATAAATGCTTTTATAAAAAAAAAAAAAAACTTGGACCACACTAGGAATTTCTCGTCTATCGTGGGAGCGTTTACAAATCCATACTAATATTATAAATACGAAAGTAACTCTGTCTGTCTGTCTGTCTGTCTGTCTGTTACGCTTTCCCGCTTAAACCTCCCAACCGATTATGATGAAATTTGGCACAGACAATCTTTAGACCCTGAGAATGAACATAGGCTACCTTTTATCCCGAAAAAATTTGATGTTCCCGAGGGAAATCTAAAAAGCGCGATATAACCGAACTCCACGCGGGCGAAGCCGCGGGCGGAAAGCTAGTATATTATATAAATTTACATACACAAACAGCCAGACCCGGAATAACTACTTGTAGGTCATACAGATATTTGTTCCGTGCGGGAATCGAACCCGCGACATGCAACGCAGCAGTCAATCGCTTAACCACTGCGCCAACGATGTCGTTTTTTGATATCGAGTTTACATGTTTGTAAACTCACCCACGATACTGGAGTAATTCCTAGTTTTGAGCAAAAAGAAATATAAGTACATACATATTTTAAAAGTTTCCTAGAACTCATATCTTCTAACTTTTGCTAGATAAACGCAGATAATAAACACACACGCACAACTTTAAAACAACTTATTATTACCCGACTGCCAGGAGGGTTATGTTTTTAGCTCCTATCTTGTATGTATTATTCTTTATTACCTAGTATCTCCAGAACAGCTGAACGGATTTTCACATTTGAGGTATTGTTAGAATTGCCTTAATCGCCCAACTGCTACTAGAAAGGTGACATTTAAAAAAACCCAAAATGGCGGATGTATGACGCCATATTGTGAGGTATAAAGAAATAAATTTCTACCAAGCATATCGAGTGGGATATCAAAATGAAGGATTTTAAACACTGATTCTAAATATGTATATAACTTTATATTAAACGAAACAAAAAAAAGAATTACATATTTTGTTCTACCGAGCATATCGAGTTGGGTATAAAAATGAAGGATTTTAATCACTGATTATAATAAATATACTGATTCTAAATATATTTTACATATTAAGTCATTACCTATAAAATTGTCGTTTAATATGAAACAATGTAAAGGAATTCTTTTCATGTATTTTTTGTTTGTATTTATTGAAGTGCCATGCAATCAATGTATTTTTGCCAACTCAGTGGCAGTTTATTGATTATTTTAAAGAAATCAGCTGGACGAGAGGCAACAAATTTTCCAAAGGCATTTTATACTGCCTCTTGGGTGTAGAAATTTTTTCCCGACAAGAATCTATTCAAATTCTGGAAAAAGTAGTAGTACTTTACCTTGCCAATTCGACGTATATGGTCCAATATAGATTGTATTTTTTGTTTGTTTTGTCGAAAGCTGTTGCTATTTCAGCCGTAAATTGTTTATCATCAGCTTCCACAATCGTCTTCAATTCGTCATTGTCGACCAAAAGTCTTCAGACGACCGCGAGGCTCATGTTTCAAACCAATAGAAGGTGGTGCGTTGGTTTGTAGTGTTAGCTCCGTAAACGTCTTTGATGTTTCGTGCCGCTTGTGCCGCGTTGTTACAATAACGGTACTCATATTCCAAAATTACTCGATTTTTTAACGTATCCACAATGACGAAAAAGATTTAATTGTAATGGAAATGTATCACTAATCAATAAACAAATGAATACTTTTGGGAAAAAGAGCTCCATGTTTTTAAGATAAAATGAATTTGAAATTAGAATTATAAGCCAAACAGGATTTTTTTTTTTTATTTAATAATAAAAGATATTACATGATACATTCATATGTACCTACAAGATACGCGCTTTGTGCATGCCTCCGAATGTAATTCTGTTTATAATTTTGCAAAAAAATTAAACTGACTTAATTTTGTGCTGAAATTTCTAAGTGTACATTAATTACGTAGGTACGAATGACAGCAGGTCAAGCTACTCCAAACTGTCAGATATTTCCAATCAACATAGAGCCTTAATGCTGTAGAGATAAAGTTGAAAATCTAATAAGAAAATCTGACAGATTGTAGTAGCTTGATATGATGTCTTCTGTACATAGGTTTGGTACTGTTTCGATGTATTGTTCTGGATGTAAGCACCTAATCATTGTTATTTTTTTAAATGCCTTATCATTGAATTTTCATCTTGTTTTAGTCTTTTCAATGGTTCTTTTCTTGGTTTTCCAGAACCGCCTAACCTATTTTCACATTTGAGACATCGTTAGATTTGTCATAGACGGTGACATTAATAAAAACGAAATGGCGGATGTTTGACGCTATATTATGAGGTAAAAAAAAATCTACCAAATTTATCGAATTGGTTTTAAAATGAAGGATTTAAAATACTCATTAGACAATATGTATACAACATGCAGTTTTAATATTAACATTTTTTTTTTAAGTTTTCCAACATTGGTAACATAATTTGTTAAAACTAAAAAGATAGAAATAAAAAAATATTATTTGAAAACAAAACACCCGCCTGCATAAAACTCTAACGAACTGAAAAGGTAGAAACAAGTTGAACAATCGCAGTTGGGGGACTTCTTAGCTAGATAAACAAGTGTTCCATAGAACAGTCCCCCAACTGCGATTGTTCAACTCGTTTCTACCTTTTCATTTCGTTAGAGTTTTATGCAGGCGGGTTTTTTGTTTTCAAATAATATTTTTTTTTTTAGTGAAGTAATGATAAAATTGGTTCTATTTATATAGCACAAGCACTATTTATTTAGTCGTGGTAGCCTAGTGGTTACAACACCAGCCTCTCAAGTATGAGTGCGCGGGTTCGATTCCAGGTCAGGTAAGTACCAATGTAACTTTTCTAAAGTTATATGTACTTTCTAAGTATATCTTGGACACCAATGACTGAAGGTGAAGGAAAACATCTTGAGGAAACCTGGACTTTTAAGTCTGAAATCGCCAACCCGCATTGAGCAAGCGTGGTGATTACGCTCAATCCTTCTCTGTATGAGAGGAGACCTGTGCCCAGCAGTGGGACGATAAAAGGCTTGATGATGATATAGCACAAAAGTAATCCATATAGCCATTAATGATAAACTTTAAAAAGTGTCTGTTTGCTAACACTGGGAACTGTTATTTAATACTAGCGGCCACCAGCGACTTTGTTCGTGTGAAGTTAGTTATGCTCCGCTCCTATTGGTCGCAGCGTGATTATATATAGCCTAAAGCTTTCCTGGATTAATGGGCTATTAAACGCAAAAAGAATTTTTCGAATCGGACCAGTAGTTCCTTAGATTAGTGCGTTCAAACAAACAAACTCTTCAGCTTTATATATTAGTATAGATTTATGACTTTTTAGTTTGACCAATAAATGGAAATGGGCATAGTTCGAAGTAGAGTCTGAGGGTTTGCCCAAAATTAATGGAAATGGGTATAGTTGGAGTGGAATTAGTGTCTGCCCGTCGTCATGCGAGAAGGACTTTTGGCCGCAAGATGTGGTGTACCGTCGCTTCTACAGACAAGCACCAAAAGTAGCAGGACACCACAAGGACAACCACGTGAATTGTAGCAACATAGTTTTTAGCTATATTTATTATAAAAGTTTTGTTTTATACAGTTAAGTTAGTTTCTAATATAGTCTCCATATGTTTATGGGAAATAATAGCTCAAAATAAAGGTTTAATTATTATTAACTATTCATTAAGAGGGGATCGCGGGGGGGAGGGGGTCGCGCTGCTTCCAACCTCTCCCGGTTAAGTGAGAAAAGGACAGTTGCAGCTCAGCCTGATTTTACCTACAAAAACGTTGAGCTAAAAACGTTTCGTATTGCACTGGTTTCTTTTTCAATAAAACACGACCGATCTCAATTATTTTTATATCAAAATTTAAAGGAATAGTATACCTATGCTTCTATTATTTTCTTTTTTTGTCAAAAACTTAACACGTTTGTCTAATAGTCATCTGAACATCAAGGTAAAAATGGGTTATTTTTCGCGACTGTGAAGTATCGTATTTCTTTTATTAATTAAGTTTCAGAAAAAATCAAACGATAGGGGCACGTATAATCACGGTGTAAAATTGTAGAAAAAAAATGCTCTAATAGCATTATCCACGAAGAAATAAGCGGAATACGTTTGTATAGAAAAAGCACCACTAGCGTTCCCTCTTAATTGACTAAGTTATCTAAAAATATTTTTAAAAAGTTGTTTACCGGTGTCGGGAGCAGACGTCTACAGGACAGGAGTCTACTTCAAGCGAGCCGTATTGGGGTGCATTGCCTTTTGAATTTAGCCTTTGATCCAACCGCTTAACAAGAGCTCCTTATCTCTTCCGTAAGACTTACCAATTGCAATGGAAATGGTCTAAGAAAGCATGCTGCATCGTCCAAGGATTACCATCAAGGTAGATGGTGATCAAGGTGATACCAAAAAAGGTAAATTAGAGGAGGACCTGCGCACCAAGCATTCCGTACAAATTTGTAAATAGGTACGTTTTTTTTAAATGTATTATAAACTAGCGCTTGACCGCAATCCCGCCTGATGGTAAGCAGTGACGCAATCGTTGATGGTAAAGCGCACTAGTTTATTAAAAGCCTATTCACTCTAGCCTTGTAGACACTCAAATTGTAGTCCGACGGAAACACCGCCGCTGGCAAATTGTTCCAGTCCCTCGATGTACGCGGTATAAAAGAGGAGGCGAAACGCTTCGTCTGGATCGTAGTGGTGTTAACAACATAAGGGTGGAAACTCGCCGTACGACGGGTCGTCCGATGATGGAACGGAGATGGGGGAATTAAATCATGCAATTCCCTTGCACACTCCCCAAAATGCATCCTATAGAACACCGAAAGGCTGGCTACTCTACGCCTGTGCTCTAGGCTTTGGAGACCATCTCGATTTAAATCGGGGTGACCAATCAGCCTCTTCGCACGCCTCTCCACTGAATCCAAAGTGGCCAGGTGACACTTAGCAGCACCGGCCCAAATGTGGCTTTACCTAAGGTTTTCAGATTTTTCCCTTTTGCTGTATTGATTCCATTGCTAGTGTCAAAATATGTGACATGCTCGTAAATGGAACGTGTCTTCTGATATTGACTTGGAAATTAGATGTTTTTGTGAACTTGAAAACTGCACGGGTTCCTGAGAAGAACGGTGTTGATATACGGACAAAAAGTGATATTATAAGGGCATTTTTAACTCTTTTGAGGCACGGAATCCTGACCTTCATTAAATATGACGTCATTTGAGTGATGTTATATGGCATTATGTCATATTAATGATCTGCAATTTGCATGGTCTACATATTACTCTACTCTATTCTATTGTACTGTATCCATCCATCCTATTCTATTCTATGTATTTGTTTCTGTTTACTATACTGTCCCACTGCTGGGCACAGGTCTCCTCTCACACGGAGAAGGATTGAGCGTAATCACCACGCTTGCTCAATGCGGCTTGACGATTTCAGACTTAAGGTCCAGGTTTCCGCAAGATGTTTTCCTTCACCTTATAATCAGTCATTGGTGTCCAAGATATACTTAGAAAATACATATAACTTAGAAAAGTTACATTGGTACTCGTCTGGCCTGGAATCGAACCCGCACACTCATACTTGAGAGGCTGGTGTTTTAACCACTAGGCTACCACGACTATAACGGAAAAGCATTACTTTTTAAGAATAAAGTAATATAACTAGGTTAGAACTATATCAAAAGTCAGAGTCGATTGCAGACTTCAAGAGTTTTTAACTTGTTTGAATTCTAAGTAACAAGTATTTTAGATTGGTTTTGTGGCGGTAAAGTTAACAGTTGGGTTAGTTTTTCGTTCTTGCTTCTGGCTTTAACGATTTAATCACCTAGCATGGGGAAACTTTAAATTATAATTATTTTTGTATATTATGTTTGGAGAATGTCGCGAGGAGAAATTGAGTTGTATCCTAAAAATAATTTAATATCCATCTGGTAGATTTATAAAAAATATTGAACACGTATTTTCTATTTTTTCTTGCATTCAAATACTTAGGAAGATATATTGATTTGAAATGTCGCATGACGTCACGCCGTGGTACAAAATATACCACGGCATCACGTAATTAGCCCCCACTCCGTAATACGCTATATTTCAGTAGGTTTTGATAATTTCGACTAACACGGACTAATTATTTTTTTGGATTTTCATACCTTGAATCATCATCATCATCTCAGCGTTTATCCCGGTTGCGTCCGCGGCTTTCGCGTTGAAGCCCGGGGTCCGCTTACCTGCATATTCTCCTCCAATTCGCACGATCTTTAGCATCCTGTGGTAAGAGCTTGTTGGCACGCATGTCATCTCTTACAACGTCAAGCCAGCACTTCTTTGGTCTACCCCGCTTGTTCCGGCCCGGCGGAGGCGCCATGGCAAGACATCTGTTACCCACGTAATATGGTTTGCGTAAGACGTAGCCGTACCAGCGTAGGCGACCCTCCTGCAGTTTGTCTGCAATGTCACGGACACGAAGGCTGCCCCGGATGCGGGAGTTCCTGATGCGGTCTTTCCGCGTAACTCCACACATCCACCGCAGCATATCCATCTCCGTGACACGCAGCTCCTGCTTGTGTCGCTCAAGCACAGATTTCCATTCCTTGGATACATCCTGGGTATCAATTATCCACATTGATAGCTATAAATTTCACCTCGTTTTGAGTTGGGGAATACTATCGAAACGATGAACGGAAGTGTTATCATCATCTTTATTTTGTATTATATTTTTACCTATCGCTAAAAATATAATAAAATTGGATATGATATCTTGATGCTAACCGGAAACAAGTTGAATGAGAAAGATAAGATTTCTTCGTTTTCCTCAGTTGAATAACTCGGTCGGTTTTTTTAAACTTTATAATATAATGTTTGTTCTTGTGTTAGTGTGTGTTCTTTATAAATTTGAGTGTCTTCAAGGCTAGAGTGAATGGGCTCTTAATAAACTAGCGCGCTTTACCATCAACGATCGCATCACTGCTTACCATCAGGCGGGATTGTGGTCAAGCGCTAGTTTATAAATTATAAAAGAAAGACGCAATCCAGCCTGATGGTAAACAGTGATGCAATCGTTAATGGTACGGCGCACTAGGCTCTGGAAGACATTTAAATTATAATCGGATGAAAAGATCTCCACAGGCAAAATGTTCCAGTATTCGATGTACATATACATGGTATAAAAGACTACAAGAAACGCTCGCCTGGGTAATATGTAGTGATTGAAACAGTTTGGAATATTCAAGTATACTGAACAGAACGTAATTGTAGGTTGGCTATGTATATTTTTCATCTTCTTCTCCTCTTCTTCTTCAGCCTATAGAGGCCCACTGCTGGACAAAGGCCTCCCCCAAGTTAGGGGGTTTGCCATAATCCCCACGCTTGGCAGGCGGGTTAGGGATCGCAGTAATTTGATATTCCACAGGAAAAGCGCTGCTGCCCGCTTCCCTGGTGAGAGTTCCCTTAGTCACCTCTTACGACACCCACGGGAGGATATGGGTTGGTACTATACTATACGCCCGGTACCATATAGGACATGTTGATTTTTAATGTCATATTATTAAGTTCTATATAAATATCTAATATATACAACATTTTGAGAAGGCACAAAATAATGAAACCTGAACTGTTGAAGTCTTAAAATGCAATAAACGGATGAAAAAAGGTCTTACGATGTTATAGAAGTATGTAGAATAGGACTAAGTGTCGCGACACATCTGCGGATTGTACGGCGCCGAAAATTCGGCTAAATACGCTCACAGTGTATTTCAAGTACTCTATGACACATCAGCCGCAATTACGCCGCGTTCGGCGTAGGGCCTAAAATTTCTTCGGGCGGTTTTTCAGCTAAAAAGCATTTAATCTAGTGCCACACTACAAAAAAAAAAAAACGCATTTAATGACACATCACTCGATGCGTTGCGCGTCCGAAAGTTCGGCGGGCGTAGCTGAACGGTCGGCGTGTGTTGAGCATCGCGCGCGTGGCGGTAACGAAGAGCAGCAACGTCTTCTAAGCCCTCTATAATAGCTAATTTTCTAATTAAATCCATTTTTTCTGGGCAATTCAGGTAAGTCACAAAAACCAGATACCATAAAGTGTCGATACAGACAGACTGACGATGACGCCACGTAACTTTTCGTCGTTTAGCGCGCTGAAAAAGACGCCGCGTTTTGACCGTTTGGTTTGTCATAACAACTGTATATTGCGAATGACACTGCAGCCGCTGAGCTTTCGGCGCCTTACGTTCCGCAGATGTGTCACTACACTAATACGAGATTAAAAGGCTGATAATATTATACTCCAAAAATCTTATTTCATTTTCAATTTTGCGAGTTCAGCATAAATAGTTTAGCCCTTTAGCCCCTCTCAGTTTCGACAAAATCCCGGAGAAATATTCCCTGGGCGGGCCACGGTTCTCATTACTTAAATAAATTTTATTTGCGGGACAGATTGAATTGATTTTAGGTCGACCAAAATTTAGTTAGAAATCAATGTAAGTATGCTGTTTTAATAACAGTCATTTGTCAATCAATTCACCCATATCAAACAGAGTTTTTCAAAAGTAAAGTAAGGATTTACCTGCTTTTATAGGTCATATGAAATTAGAGATCCGTATTGACAGGTTTTTTGATGTGGTATTGAAGACTAATGTTGAGCATACCATTCACAGCCAAACCCATCAATGATAAATGATGAATGATATATGATAAATGGTAAATGATAAATGGTAAATAATAAATGATAAACGACAAACGATAAACGATAAATTATAAATGATTACTTATTACGCGACTTACAGAGTTATAGGTTGTAGGTTCGAACCCCATCATGAGCTTTACTTTGTGTAAATTATTTCATTAACACTAACACGATCGCTAACCAATATGATGGACCAATCATTTTCAACCCAATCCAATCATTATGGTGCCGTGTGTTGTCTTGGAATAAGTTTATGTATTTTATTTATTAATAAGTTTCCCGCTCGATCCACGAAAACTTAGAACTACCATTTATCATCAACCAGCCTCATACATCATGAAACAGCTTTATGCGCCGTAACCTAACCATTAAATACAATTACATTTTCTAAGAAAACAACTAAAGCAGTTTGTGACGACCCTACCTCCTTACGGGGATAAGCACGGCTTAAGATTAGTTCGCCGTCCAAGCTCAGCATTTTAGACGGCGAAAAACTTGGGAAACAGTTGTAGACGGTTAAGGGACGTTTATCAGGATATTTATATAAGTTAAAATAGTAGAAGGATTGTGTTGAGATTGGCAAGTTTTGGAGTGTTTTGCTAAATTTCTTTTCATATTATAGAATCAAATATACACGGTGAAGTGATCAACCCATGAGTCGCATGGATGTCAAAACATCCATATTACTATACCACACCTAAGTTAAATATTGAAGTAATAAATAAATATATACGGACAAATCAAACAGATTGAGCTAGCCCCAAAGTAAGCTCGAGACTTGTGTTATGAGAATAATAATAGATACATATACATATAGATAAACATCCAAGACCCAGGCCAATCAGGAAAAAAACGTTTTCCATCATGACCTGGCCGGGGATCGAACCCGGGGCCTCCACGTCGCAGGCAGGCGTGTTGACCGCTGCGCCACGGAGGACGACTATGTAGTAATAGCACCCCGCCATTTCGGATGTCTGCAGGTATTATGTATTATTATTTGCAGCATTATCCATGAAAATTGTATCCAAATATAATTTGCAGAAATAAAAGATGCACACACAGACATGCCGAAAAGCGAATTTATTGTAAAATATAACTTTTGGTTTTCAAAAGTCTGATCTGAAATATGACATTTTAGTGGTTCAATATTGAGGATTTGAATTTGATTAAAATTGACTTTGACACGACGATAAGTCAGACTTTCACAGTTGAGCGAAATGAAAAAAACAAAATGGAAAAATTGGAAGGTGCCAACTCGCGGGCAATCATGAAAATACCGCCGGCTGTTGCTGAAAACCATTCGAAGGATTCTGTAAACAGTTAGGTGTTTACAGAATCCTCGAAATGAAATCCGTGAAATGTGTTGCGGTTTAGAGTGAGGTGTCAATAGTGTTAATACACATCACTTCACTTATGTTTTACCGGTGGTACGCACTGCTGATCTCTGTTCTTGTAGCATTATGTTGAGCGATGGCCTTTATGCGTGGATATCACACATACTTTCCCTTAACTTTTTCTTTTTTGTGTTCTTAATCAGCGTCGTGTTACTACAAATAAACGACAATAGAGAACAGATTGCTTTTCTTAAAACAAAAATAAAGAACACAGATAACGACTAAGATTCTATTTTCAAATTAGCATTCATTTTTTTTTTAAGTTGCTTTTTTATTTTATTTTTTGTGTATGTCCAGCGTTTTGATTGTATGAGCTTTCTCCCCTTTTACCATAGAATATACCTAAACAGATGTTTGCCAATTCCCATAACACTTTTATGTGTATATGACAAACATAGATGCATAGAATTATCATAAAGTTATGACTGAAGTTGAACATTTCCTTGAATACGATATGAGATATGCTAATAGACAAATCTAGTTTAACTTTACATTACATTATTAGTTTCACAATATTGTATTATTACTTTAGAATTCATCCATGCTAATATTATAAATGCGAAAGTAACTCTGTCTGTCTGTCTGTTACGCTTTCCCGCTTAAACCTCTCAACCGATTTTGATGAAATTTGGCACAGACAATCTTTAGACCCTGAGAAAGAACATAGGCTACCTTTTATCGCGAAAAAAATTGATATTTTCGAGGGAAATCTAAAAAGCGCGATATAACCGAACACCACGCGGGCGAAGCCGCGGGCGGAAAGCTAGTCATTTATATTTCCTAGTCTGTCTGTCCCTATAGCATTTCATATTGTGACATCCATAATAGATTTTAAAGTACACTTTTATAAAATAGCTGTTATTCTATAAATATTCTATACAATTTGAGTGTCTTCAAGGCTAGAATGAATAGGCTCTTAATAAACTAGCGCGCTTTACCATCAACGATCGCATCGCTGCTTACCATCAGGCGGGATTGCGGTCAAGCGCTGGTTTATAATTTATAAAAAAAAAAAAAATTTGGAATCTCTTTCACACATACATTTCTATAATCATTGCGATTTTTTTTTAAATTACACCTATTAGTATGACAAGCCTTTTCGTACTTAGCTTGGAGTCAAATTCCAACATATTCAGATGCGAATTTAACATGGAGAGACCATCTATCTGATCATCACAACATAGTTCCAGTAACTATGACACGCCATTCATTCGTAAGATGGAACAGACTTATGGACTTCTGACTACTGGCAACGGCTATCAAAGATCTTCGAGTTACAGCCGAGACTGACGGTTTAATGTGTTTTAGGGTGAATCTCTGATGGATGCCATGATTCAATTGTTGTATGCGAAGATTAATTTTTCTATCATATTAATGTTATTTTCCGTTAAACAGATATTAATTTTATTCTAATAATAATAATTCATTTATTTCACATTAAATCCAAAAAAAAGTAACACTAGTTTATATGCACTTTGCATTTTTATAGTACAATTTTGAGCACACATATAAACTAGCGCTTGACCACAATCCCGCCTGATGGTAAGCGGTGACGCAATAGTTGATGGTAAAGCGCACTAGTCTATTAAGAGCCTTTTCATGTAGTAATGCATAAAATATGAAAAAGATAAGATCAATAAGTGGCGGGTCGAGTGGAGTCCCCGATGATGGTGAAAAATCGCTATAAGTCTGCTTGCAGTCTTATACAGCGAGCCAGCATCGGAGACTCCCATCGGTCCACCAACGCGCACAAGATGATATTGGGATTGTCGCGCGTGCGGCGTAAGATAGAAGCGCACCGCGTAAGAAGAAGAGAAGAGATTAGACTTACAGGGGACACCAAGCGATGTACTCCTGATGTGCTGGAGTGGATGTAGGCCTCCACCAGATGTTCACTTAGCGCTTATAGACTTGCCAATAAGCTCACCGGCCGGTGGTGGCGGTTTGGATTTCAATTACTTGATGTTGTCACTAACCAGGGTTACGGAGAGAAAACAAAAGTATACTGACGGCTGAATGGAAAAAACTTCTTGAGTTTTGTTCGTTGTCCATTTTAATGTTGATTAGATGCCCCGCCAGGCAATGAGGTTGAAGGGAAAAAATGCGGGAAATATGTTGGCTTAATGATGTATTTAATTGTTACGTGCATTAACAACCATAATTTGTTTAACATTTTGGTGAATACATATGTCGCAATATTATTTTGGCTTAAGCTTCCATCCATCCGTGTGGTTGTAATAATATAATTTCAGAGTAATAAGCTAGTAGGGAATCAATCCGGTCCGAAAGAGAGGCCATGGTTGAGCGAACGAGTGTTGCACTGCAGGCAGTCTCCGAATGGGGCAATGCCAATCTTGTAGCATTCAATGCCGCCAAAACACAGGCGTGTCTTTTCACCGCCATAAGGAGCCCGTTCACCTTGGATCCTACTTTTCGGAATGTGTCCTTGGAGTGTTCCGACCGCCTTCAGCTTTTGGGAGTTGAGAGTTCCTCGAACCTTAACCTTGGGCAGTTCATTGAGTCAAGGCCAAGGTGGCTGCCAGGAAACTTGGCGTTATCGCAAAGGTCCGGCAGTACTTCACACCTAGGCAGCTTCTAATGTATACAAAGCACAGGTCCGTTCGTGTGTGGAGTACTGCACCCACATTTGGGCTGGTGCTACTAAGTGTCACCAGGCCACTTTATATTCAATGGAGAGGCGAGCGAAGAGGCTGATTGGTGACCCTGATCTATCTCGAGTTAGTCTCCAAAGCCTAGAGCACAGGCGTAGAGTAGCCGGCCTTTCGGTGTTCTATAGGATGCATTTTGGGGAGTGTGCGAGGGAATTGCATGATTTAATTCCCCCATCTCCGTTCCACCATCGGACGACCCGTCGTACGGCTGATTTCCACCCTTACGTTGTTAACACCACTACGATCCGGACGAAGCGTTTCGCTTCCTCCTTTATACCGCGTACATCGAGGGACTGGAACAATTTGCCAGCGGCGGTGTTTCCGTCGGACTACAATTTGAGTGTCTTCAAGGCTAGAGTGAATAGGCTCTTAATAAACTAGTGCGCTTTACCATCAACGATTGCGTCACTGCTTACCATCAGGCAGGATTGCGGTCAAGCGCTAGTTTATAATACATAAAAAAAAATACCTACCAAATGGTGTGTAGACAATCCATACTAATATTATAAATGCGAAAGTAACTCTGTCTGCCTGTCTGTCTGTCTGTTACGCTTTCCCGCCTAAACCTCTCAACCGATTTTGATAAAATTTGGCACAGACAATCTTTAGACCCTGAGAAAGAACATAGGCTACCTTTTATCCCGGAAAAATTTGATATTCCCGAAGGAAATCTAAAAAGCGCGATATAACCGAACTCCACGCGGGCGAAGCCGCGGGCGGAAAGCTAGTATAAAATATAAAAGATGTTTTTAGTATTAGCTTAGTTATCTGTTATCTCTCTCCGTTTCACTCATGGAAGGAACAGTAGAGCTTTAGTTAGTAGGAATCCGATATAATCCCCAGTTCTCCCCAGGCAGAGTATTTGTGAAGTTGACGCTACGATGAAAAAGGGTTCCGTACCTCAAATAGAAAAACGGAACCCTTATCAATTCGCTGTCTGTCTGTCCGTATGTCAAGACCCTTTTTCTTAGGAACGCGTGGAGTTATCAATCTGAAATCTCTTGAAGCAATGATAAATCAAACTTCTAACGTCGTCGTCAACGCATTCAGAAGATACACCATACAACCTTTCCCGATGACCTCATCAGCAACAAGCTTTTTTACCGTCCCACTATTGGGCATAGGTCTCCTCTCATACAGAGAAGGATTGAGCGTAATCACCACGCTTGCTCAATGCGGGTTGGCGATTTCAGACTTAAAGTCCAGGTTTCCTTAAGATGTTTTCCTTCACCTTCAGTCATTGGTGTCCAAGATATACTTATAAAGTACATATAACTTTAGAAAAGCTACCTTGGTACTTGCCTGACCTGGAATCGAACCCGCGCACTCATATTTGAGATGCTGGTGTTTTAACCACTAGGCCACCTCGACATACCCCGATGACCTACAGTCATTAAATTTATCAAAAAGCAATGTTATGCAGGTAGCATAAGTGTAAAAATACGAAAACCGTAAAATTTTAGTTCATCATCATCATAATCAGCCTATAATTTTCCCACTGTTGGGACACAGGCCAATTCTCGGTGAGAGGGAGTGGGCTTTAATCTACCACACGGGTCCAGTGCAAATTGCTAAATGTCACATGTCTTCGAAGTTTTGCCTCTGGGACATGCCAGTTTCCTCACGACGTTTTCCTTCACCGTTTTGAGAGCAGTGTGGTCTACAAAGAGACGACCACAACTTGTAAGTGGCGGTCGATACCACTAGGCCAACTTTGCGCTTTTGTTTAGGTACAGAGGACAACACATCAAGCTACTACAATCTGTCAAATTTCTTTATTCTAATAAAGAAATTTGACAGATTTACCGGCCGCGGTAATTGCGTCGAGCTCAAGCGACGAGTATTTCTCTCCGCCAACGACGCCACCACCTGCTCGCCGACGGGGAGGACGCCGGCCGCCGGACCGCTTAGGACCTCGAGGCCCATCGGCTTCTGACAGGGTCCCAGCTCCCGGCGGAAGTGTGCAGCGCATGAGATGGACACAATCCATCAACGAAAATGTCATGCGCTCATACTATGGGGCTACAGAGGGAGGGAACAACCTGACCGCGTACCGTGTTCGAATGCTCTCTCTGTTTCAGGTACTTGAGCCAGCTGTCAACGTGTCGGCGCAACGACTGTCGGATCAGGTGCGGGTCATCCAGCGTAACCATATGCTGGATGATGTGGTACTTGATCGCCTACGCCTCGAAGTTGAAATCTATTTCAACTTTATCCCTAACCTAAAGCATTAAGGCTGAAGGTTGATTGGGAATATATGGCAGTTAGGGTAGCTTGACCTGCTGTCCGTACATAAATTTGTGCGAAACACTCCGTATGTGAATTCGACTTTTCGTATTTGAGCGGTTTTGTTTATCGATAAGGCGTGACATCATCGAATCCGATCCGCTCTAGATTAATTTTTTATTTGAAGATTCCGCCCACGCGGCTACGCCCTGATGGTTGATAAATGGTGTGCTTTCCGTTTCACATTATTTCGAGCTGTTTCTTGAATATCCACTGGAGCGTGTAAAAGTGTCTTGAGGACGTTCGCAAACACCATTATGAACGCTGAGAATTATTTTTTTAAAGTTACTCTCTTTGGATATTTTTGCGTCCCGCTGACTTGCAAAATGAGAAGTTACTAACAGTGATTGTGTTAGGTGATATTGAAAAGGGAGGCCCAGCAGTGAAGTTGGGCTGAGGATGGTGACGATGACCATTGATTCCACCCCTGACATCAAGAGAATGCGTTTGAGTGGTGTAGATTTGTTTCTTTTTTAAAATAATAATTATAATCTAGTGCATGACTGCAATCCCGCCTGCTGGTAAGCAGTGATCGTTGATGGTAAAGCACGCTAGCTTATTAAGCTTAAGCATTTAAAAAAAATGTGAATAGGAAAGAAGACGGCAGTTGAGCGAGGTGATGCAATGTTAAACCCAACAACACGACCAACGATGCTGCGCCAGAGGGAGATTGATCTGGAGAGTGGAGGGTTCCACGATCAAACTCCCGACCCCACAACATTTGGCGCATCGTACCCGGCACACATCGCAACGCCACTGCTCAGACTTCACCAGACATCATGCCGGAACACGACGTATCGCATGGCGGCAAGACTTTGTCTGGTGGGTGGTAACTTCTGCCGGCAGCCGATATTATGGCCTAAATTCACAACACATGTATCCATCCATATGGCACTGACAGGTGATAGGCTTTAAGAACGCATTCTTTCTTTGGCCGCACTATAGATTTATTTCTTCGGAAATTAATAGTCCCACAATATAGTTTGATGGTGGCCCCCGACAGCCTAATTGCCTATCACGAAGGCAGGCTGAGAGGTCTATCAATTAATTTAACGAGACATAATACAAGATAAGAAAGAAGAATAATAGGACAACATGAAAAGGCAGGGAAATTAAAATAATGCTAGAAAAAAAAAACAATAGCAATATTTTATTACCTGTGTTCAAATCTCTAACAAAGGTAATTAAAAAATAAACCAAAAGTCTATTCATCATCATCTCAGCGTTGATCCCAATCGCATCCGAAGCTTTTTTCAGCCTTGGAGTCTGGGGTCCGCTTTATCAGTCTAACTGCTGATTTTGGCTATACTTCGATATTTTCAGTGAAGCGACTGCCGTCTAACCTCCACAACCCGAAGGCGATATCGAAGCATTGCAGTTAGACCAATTGTTGGACTTTTGAGGGCTCTCACTGCTGACTGCCATTAGATGTTCGTATAGGAACCGGGACCAACGGCTTAAAGTGCTTTCCGAGGCACAACCAGACCAGTGCAAATATATATATTTATGCATACAAATATTTGCACTGCGCGGGGATCCAAACCGCGCTTGCTTCCGTCGCGGCCGCGTTCGCTACCGCTACGCCACTGAGCCAAACCTAAAAACCACTGAATCACCTCAAAAAAAATACAGCTATAAATATTACGGAACGACACTTTATTTAGGCCTACCCTCTTTCAGTAAAGAAAACCTTCATAGGCAATCCATGTAATAGCAAATTGAATTTTCTCACTTCACTTGTGATCAAAGTTTCGTATATTCCAGGGTAATTGACCTCCGTACTACGATATAATGATCATCAGTCGTCTGGGGTTCTCTCCTGGCGGTCGGCCAAGACTCAACTAAGCCCGAATGTTCCCGATTGTAACCGAAGACTAATTCGTTATGACCTATAGAATTTTCTTCTTAGTTTTCGTGACAGGGTAACTTTTATCGGTTCGTTCACACTGTCTTGGGGATGTGTTTTATTTTGTTCTTTGCTGTTTCAGTTTTATTTGACTGCTATTGTCAACACGTAATACGGATTTAATTGAAAGAAGGAATGACATGTATGTATGTCTTGTTGGTTTTGCCATCTGATTTTTCTCAGTACCCGGAGTCTGCATTTGTTCCCGGTGGATTGCAATAGAATAAACAGTTCATAACGTTCCCGGGGCCGGTTGACAGCCTCCATGGCATAGCGGCAGCGAACGCGGCCGCTGCGCCAGGAGGCCCGATTTCAATCCCCGCGCAGTGCAAATATTTGTATGCATGAATATGAATATTTGCACTGGTCTGGTTGTGCCTCGGAAAGCACGTTAAGCCGTTGGTCCCGGTTGCCATTCGAACGTCTAATGGCAGTCATTACGGGTTGTTGGAGCCCTCAAAAGTCCATCAATTGGACTAGCTGCAATGTTTCGATATCGCCTTTCGGTTGTGGAGGTTAGACGGCGCGGCGGTCGCTTCACGGAATATTTCGAAGTTTAGCCAAAATTAGCAGTCAGACTGGTAAAGCAAATCCCAGACTCCAAAGCTGAAAAAGTTTCGGATATGACTGGGTTTAACGCTGAGATGTTGATGAATGTTTCCGCAGCTGGGACACAGGCTTTATCTTCATGGATGAGCCATAATCTACCGCGTAAGTCCATTGTGGGTTCACATCAAGTGTGCGTTGGTTATTGATTTTAGTACACTTCTGTTTACTAACAATGTTTTCCATCGCCATTTTGAGAGCAGTAGTGATAAACTGAAAGTATAGAAAATTTTATTGTCGTTGGGAACACCGAAGGCAAACGATCGTGCGGTCGTTCACCAACCAGATGGACCGATCAAGTCAAAGACTCATCGTCTTCTAAATTCTACGCGGTGGTGAGAGACGCGCTGGATCAAAACCGATGGAGGCAGATCATCCATTCAAAATGCTGCCCCAATGCTCACCACGATCCTCAGACATGAGGGACCGACTGCAGAGAGAGAGAGAGAGTGATAAACTAACTTACACAAAGTAACTCGTCCATTTAATACTTCCATCTGGTTACAATTAAACAGCCGATTTCTTCTGTAAGCTCCGAGAGTCAAGTGAGCTGTCATTTCAGCTGATGTTAGGATTTGAAACAATCGTCAGTTCACTTGGTGTTGTTACGATGAGGTTTCAAAATAAGCCGCGGCATTTTTATGAATATTCACAGACATCTCGCATTTTTATGAAGATATAATGTTGAATCTACATACGTTTATTTATATCTCCATTTTTATGTTCGTAAGTGTAGTCTAGTCACATCGAGAAATGTATGATGTAACAAAAAGCTACATAAGGCGGCTAATAGTAAACGTTTTTGTTATGAAAATGAGACATTAATTTATAAGGAAGAATTATTTGTTTGGAAGGTTGAATCAATATCAACATAGCATCGATTTTAAGGACGGCCGTTCTGGAATTGAACACTTTCATAGAATGGAATTTGATACTTAAGCGTTAGAGGATCTATTGGCTAAAATAATAACAGCCGTACAGGTCGGTTAATAAGCACCCTAATTACGTAACACACTATTACCACAGTCTAAAAATGATACAGTCGTCCAACGAAGACGTCTAGACAGAGCAATCGTGCGGGGTGTGAGGGACGAGACGCGGGTAAGCGGCACCCGAGCTGCGAACAAAACGATGTTCGTAGCTCGGTATCTATCATTAAGGGCTAACACGTGTTTGTTTTATAATTTGATATGAGTGTCAATTTTGAGTATAATTGGGATGCTTGTTACGAAAAAGCCATCCTTTTTGACATTCAAAATGGCGGACGTCATTTTTTTTTATAATCTGATATTAGTGTCAATTTTGAGTATGATTGGGGTGCTTGTTACGAAAAAGCCACCCTTATTGAAATCCAGGATGGCTGACGCCAATTTAAATGTATATTAATATGATATGGGTGTTAATTCCAAGGTGGATTGGAGTGCTGGTTACGAAAATGCCATCTAAATAACTTAAATCTGTCTCCCTTAGTAAAAATAGCAAAAAAAAATAAATATAATACAGCTATCGATGTTAATCTGCAATAAATAAATAATTTCATAAATAATGTTTATTTGTGACAACCCTGGCCGATGCGTTACTGTCTAGACGATGTCGGCATTTTACACGAGATCAAAGGCGCTGTGCTATTACTATCATTTGGCATCATTTCGAAGGATACTGCTAAACCATTACTCAATGTATTAAAAGATGTGTCTGCCCATCAACGTAAATAACGCAATGAATGTTGTTGAACTGTCAAAATGAAACCCATTGCTACTGATAGTGTGTAACGCAATTAACCTGCAGGATAAGCTGCGCTTGCCGCGGTTGGTTTGTGGTTGGTAGATCATCGTTACATAATAAGACCCCTCCATGCATCGGAATGCACGTTATAGTACATTACGATATTAGTGCGTAATGATGGTTATAACATGCGAGGCGGAATTTCAGCCCGAGCCGAAGGCGAGGGTGTAATTGAGCCGAGCATGTTATAACCAATACGCACGTATATCGTACGATATTTTTTAACACACTTGCGAGGAAACAGAAAAATGATATTCAGAATACAAGTACAAAGAAAAGAAAATTTGAGAAAAATGACGCGAGGTTTTTTTTTTGCCGTAGCTGCGTGAAAATGTTGGCAAAGATACTAGAGCATGCAGTCAAGTTTTTAAATTACCGAATAAACTGTTTTTTTTTACAAATACTCATTTAAATACAAACAAATACAAATTTGTTTATTTTAAATAGGACATCAGTTATTTTAAATAAACTCAATCTGTGAATGCACACTGTTGCTTTCCCGCCATTAGTATTACTATTTGCCATTTCAAATATGGAACAGCGCGCTGCTCACTGGCTAGAGCCACGCGGCGGCGATCAGTTCCATAATTATTTGAAATGACAAATAATGCTGTTATGGAATTTGTATGAACTATAACTTAACTATTTGCTTTGATAACACACGCGTTTGTTATGGCCCGCTTTACATATTTAAAACCGGTGGGATTACATCAGCTTTACGAGCAAGGGTGTTAAAAAAGGTTTTACTTTATTACCCAGTAACTGGATTGTGGATATCAGATAGGCAAAGGGATAGTAGCTCTGTGTAAAATACTGCTAGTCAGTTAAATCTGATTACACTGGAAGCTGACTCCTTCATAGTTGGGAAAAGCCAAGGCAGATGATAATGATTAAGACGATTAGAGTCTTTAACTTTTACAATGGTTACGTCTGCTCTGTTGACTAAGATAACTTTAGATTCTAGCAAAAAAGGTTGCACGTCCACCTCTTTTACCGAGACCTAAAACGTGGTCGCTCACAATGGGCCTCATATGAAGGCTCAGAGCTCCTCTGCGCGATCGAATCAGAAATGAGGAGATCCGCAGAAGAACCAAACTACTGACATATCTCTTCGAGCCGCTAAAATTAAGTGGCAGTGGGCGGGCAGATTGCTCGTAGAACCGATGGCCGATGAGGCAGTAAGTTTCTGGAGTGGCGGCCACGTATCGGAAGACGCAGCGTAGGGAGGCCCTCAAAAAGGTGGACCGACGACCTGGTGAAGGTTGCAAGAAGCCGATGGTTGGGGACAGCACAAGACCGGTCATCATGGAAAGCCTTGGGGGGGATCCCAGTGGACCTCTATAGGCTGAAGACGAAGAAAAAGAACTCTTACCATGGATTTAGAACATCATTTTGATCTCCCTGCTAGTAAAATAAGGAAGGGAACACAGAAGCACATGTAATGATTTTCATATTTTAGAGCTTGCACTTTGAAGGTTGGAACTTGGGTGGGTTTTAGTCAGCAGAAGTCTGACATGCCCTTCCAAACTACCTAGAGCGGGAGAGGTCATTTGATGATTTCCTATAAAAAAAAAAATCAAAAGAAAGCAGATGGGTTACATGTGAAAGGTAACCCAGACGCTAGCAGTTGTACACTTTGGTCTTGCGTATAATAAATGTAGAGAAACACAGCAACAGGGTACGACTATAAACCGTTGATAGCTCCAGTGACGTTCGGTAATCGTTCGTGTATTAATCAATTAAGGGATTCTACGAGGCGTCGCTCGTAAAAGTGTCCGACTTTTATAGACGCGCTCCGTTCGCACGCTGACAGTATTGTATTTATATACATTTACGTTTATCTATATGTTCAGACGCTTTTGGGATTAAACGAAGAATTATTTAGTTGAGTTTGTAGACAATTCCAAGGTTAAGCTACGCTTGGTAAGGTCGGTCTATGGATGGGTGAGCAAATTTTCATAGCGAGACCCCTTCGTACCTCTGATAGTCATCACGGAAGTCAGAAGGCCCTGACTACCCGTAATGAATTATCAAAAACCATAATTTTTTGTAAGCATTATAACTTAGTGACTAACCGCGATCCCGCCTGATGGTAAGCAGTAATACAATCGTTGATGATAAAGTGCACTAATTTATTAAGAGCTTATTCAGTCTAGCCTTGAAGATACTTAAATTGTAATCAGACGGAAAGACCGCCGCAGGTAAACAGTTCCAGTCCATCGATGTGGTATAAAAGACGAGTCGAAGCGCTTCTTTTGTTTTTTTTAATAATTATAAACTAGTGCTTGACTGCAATCCCGCCTGATGGTAAGCAGTGTTGCAATCGTTGATGATAAAGCGCACTAATTTATTAAGCGCCTATTCACTCTAGCCTTGAAGATACTTAAATTGTAATCGCGGTAAAGCGCGCTAGTTTATTAAGCCTATTCACTTAAAAAAACTTAATAGGAAGAAAGACGGCAGTTGAGCGAGG
>JADWQK010000578.1:0-93429 GCA_017933935.1 Sesamia nonagrioides | reverse complement strand
AACGATATTGGAAGGGTTTTTTAATCCTATCTCTTTATGTTAGGAAGTTATGAGGAAAAACACCGCCTGTGATAGGCTACTATCATACTAGTCGCACAGAAATATTGAAGACATTTATCGGATTTTGGCAAGTAACGTGACGGGTAACGAGTAGTTATTAACGTATGTAGTGTGCTGCCACGTTTGTTATGATTTGATTTTAAGAAACACACGAAAACGAAAATTTGGTACCAATTTTTTGAGTATTTTATTTTGAGTTGAAACCCTTCCGATATCGTTTGATATCATCTAAAAATGCCATGCCCTTGGTATGTATATACCCTTTTTATTACACGTTGTAGATACCCAAGGTACGGCACGGTACACGAGGCCTGGTGCTGCACACCCCTATCTTACTTCAAGTTAAACAAACATGAACTATATTTCAATCGTAATTAAGATGATTTTACAGTGACTAGCACTATTGAAAAAGTTATAAAAATGTTTAAAGTAGTAAATTGAACCTTATTGTATACAAATCAAAGTAATGTTTTCTTTAAGTCTAAGATTTCGGTGTTAGATTTCTATTTCGATCTACAGCGTAACTTCCTTGGAAGACATATGATATTCTTCAACTTGAACGTTTACGTTTAAAATTGTCTTTTTATGTATCTTTGGTAGAGTTTCTTTAACTTAGATTGCTGACAGAATTAAGTGCGTTGTTTGTTTGTTTGTTTCCGGCAAGCTCTAAACTAACAGTAACAGAGTTTTCATATCTTGAAAATTTCTATCTCAAAGAATCACGCTGTTTGTCTTTACGACTGAGTTGGGAAGCATTTATTTTCTTGCGGAAAATGGTTACACAAAAATAAGGTATTATGTTTTTCAGTTTTAAAATTAGAAGATATAACATTCGTGTCATTAGTCTTGGTGGTAGACCATAACATCGGCTGCCGGCAGAAGTTACCACCCACCAGACAAAGTCTTGCAGCCAAGCAATTCGTCGTGTTCCCGCATGATGTCTGGTGAAGCCGTACGGAGGACGGTTCTGAGCAGTTGTGTTGCGATGTGTACCGGGTACGATGCGCCAAATGTTGTTGTGTTGGAAGTTTGGTCGTGGAGAGTCTCCAGATCAATCTCCCTCTGGCGCAGCATCGTTGGTCGTGTTGTTGGGTTTAACATTGCATCACCTCGCTCAACTGTCGTCATCCTTCCTATTCCTAAGTTTTTTAAGTGAACAGGCTTAATAAACTAGTGCGCTTTACCACCAACGATTGCATCACTGCTTACCATCAGGCGGGATTGCAGTCAAGCACTAGTTTATAATAATAATTAAAAAAAAACTATAATTATCATCTTGCCAGTTTCACTCATACCAGTTTAGGCAGGAGTGGGAGCTGAAAGTGATGTGGAAAATGGGATATACATTTGCCCTGGAGAGGTATTCTGGGGCAGTAGAGGATACAAAAACAATTCGTTGCTTCATCTGTACGAAAGAAAATGTCTGCTTAACAGTGGAAATAACGCAATGGATGTTGTTAAAGTATCAAAATTAAAGCCTTTCTTCGTTAGTATCTTTCACAATTACCCTTCTGGTTCTAAGATATCATCATCATCTGCAACCTTTTTATCGTCCCACTGCTGGGCACAGGTCTCCTCTCATACAGAGAAGGATTGAGCGTAATCACCACGCTTGCTTAATGCGGGTTGGCGATTTCAGACTTAAAGTCCAGGTTTCCCCAAGATGTTTTCCTTCACCTTTTAATCAGTCATTGGTGTCCAAGATATCCTTAAAAAGTACGTATAACTTAGAAAAGTTACATTAGTACTTGCCTGACCTGGAAATGAACCCGCACACTCATACTTGAGAGGCTGGTGTTTTAATTTTAACCACTAGGCCACCACGACTATACTAGGCCACCATGACTATCAAGATATACGTTTTCTTCATTGAGATCTTCTACACCGAGAATCAATGGCAGTAATTACAAAAATGCGCTGAATCCAGCAGCTTTATTTACCCTTTTACACTTTCACATTTCGGCTACTTAACAAAACACTTGAATTTCGCTTTGATCAGTCTCTGAGTATCCTGCATAAGAATGCCGAGCGATGGAAGGTTGAAACGTTTCCGGGCAAAATAGTTGTAATTTAAATAATTACACTTCAATGGCTTTGATATCTGATATATAATATATCCGATTGCTTATTGAGAGGTTTACATTCGAAATATAGTCTTTGTTGGAATAATCTCATGTAAAAAATATGCTGTTTTTAACGCATTGTCCAGTTAAATGTGGGAAAATCATATTCTGTATTATAATGTTATCTTCAATTGCCTGGCCTTCTTCATTACCGAGTGTCCATATATATTATTAGTCCTGAAAAAATCATGGAGTATATATCTCCATGATTTTTTGACAGCCTCCGTGGCGTAGCGGTAGCGGACGCGGCCGCTGCGCAAGGTGGCGCGGGTTCCACCGCACAGTGCAAGTATTTATATGCATGAATATGAATATTTGCACTGGTCTGGTCGTGCCTCGAAAAGCACGTTAAGCCGTTGGTCCCGGTTGCCATACGAACATCTAGTGGCAGTCGTTACGGGTTGTTGGAGCCCTCAAAAATCCAACAATTGGTCTAACTGCAATGCTTCGATGTCGCCTTCGGGTTGTGGAGGTCAGACGGCAGTCGCTTCACGGAAAATGTCGAAGTTTAGCCATATCAGCAGTTGGACTGGTAAAGCGGACCCCAGACTCCAAAGCTGAAAAGGCTTCGGATGCGACTGGGATTAACGCTAGGATGATGCTGATGGTACTCCATACACAATCAGTCCTACATATATACAGAGTGGTGCTGACAATACGACAATAAATTAAACATCGTGTACCTCAACACATTCTCAGTCTACCCATAAAAAATCATATAAATATGTCCATTCGTTTAGTCACAGGAAATTATTTTTCATTTTTAATATTTTCTACATGATATACATGTTGATAAGGAAGCGCTTATAGGTTAATGACCGCCGCATCCTGCGGTACCAAACTTTAATAATAATGACGCGAAAAAAGCAAGTCGATACAGCACCCTAATTAAGTAACATACCTACCATTACTAACAGTTGGAATCCTTTCGAAGCTTATTGCTATTTCATTGCTCTCTATGTTCGAAACTGTACAGTCAAGACCAAAAGTCGAGTTACAATCTCACAAAACTATGGCCAAGCAATACTAGTTGTAGTTACGACCTTCTTCTATAAGAAAGTTTGATACACACTTATACACTTTGACAACTTGCTGCCCGCTTATGATTGTTAGGTACTACTTACTAATTTCAACACTCACAGAAAGTGTTTAAATAGCCTAGCGGTTCTCGTCTTGATTGGCGTTCAAGGTGGTTCGAGTTCAAATCTAATAACTTACAAAATATTTTTGAAATCTTTATTGGTGAGTTATGAATGCTGACAACAAAAATATGCTAACAACAACTTAACGATGATACTTTATTTTAAGATTTTTTCTATATTAGAGTCATTATAAAAAGATGACGGTAGATTTGAAACAAACTGAACAAAAAATATTCCACTACCTACAATAACTCAAATAATATTACTTAGCTGTTGTTCGTTGGTGAACATATAGTTACGAGTTCGTGTTATTAGTTTTACTTTTTTAATCAATATGCAGGCATATGCAGCAATATATCTCAAATATCATAATATGAGACCGGCTTTTGTGTAAGTTGTTTTTATTATTATTTGGGTAAGGTGCAAACCAATCTCTTGTTGAAAGTGTGTAATAAATTTGTTATTGTTTTAGAGAACTACTGTAAGCCAAAGTCAAGAGGTTGGAGGACGAAGGTGGCTTATGTGTCGAGACAAGTGGAACGAAACACCAATATTTACCGTTGAATAAACCTTTGAATCTTGCGAAGAAGAGAGGTTGCATTTGTGGTTTATAATAATAATAAATAATTATATAAATAAAATAAATAAAAAATAATAATAAAATATTAAATGAATGCTCAATCATTACACAATAATGCTTTATTTAGTATTGTAACAGTTCAATACATACTATTTTAATAACATCGATTTTAACATTTTAATACACAGTTTGAGTAATTAAATGTAACTTTTTAAATATGTAAGTGTGCGCATCCGAAATTGAAATAACACCCAGCCTATTATTATATATTATTTCAGATGCTAACACTTATAAATGTGCTTTTTTTTTCATTAAAAATGTGTTTCGAGAATACCTCCGGCAAAAAAAGAATGTTGCGTAAATAAATGTAGGTACTTCTATTTTTACATTTAAAATGCATTCAGGAAACGATCAAAATGAGTTTGAGAAAATAAATGTAACTATTTATAAATATATTTATTTCTTTAATAAAATATGTTTACATATTTTGAGACCCACTTTACACTTGATTATGGTTTTACATCAAGATCAAGAGAGAAATAATAAAATATATATATTTGAGATCGATAGAGTATGCATCATGATAAATACACTTATAATTAAATACTGTTAAAATTATTTACTGAATTTTTCTAAAATTTTAAAACTTATAAATATTTCTATAATTTTAATATCTTTTTAAAACATCAATGCACCACATTGTTTAGCCTCATTAGAAAAATTTAGCCCGTCCAAAATAAGGAAGAAAAAGATTGAAAATATACTTGGAAAACCCGCAGCATGAGGTATGCATGACCAATGAACTCCTCATTAGCAGTATTAAAATTGACAGTTTAAAATAAGCATTTTAGATAGCAGTTTTAAACAAAAATACTGAAAACACCAATGAATATTCATGCAAACAATCAAGTACGGTGCAAATCCTTTAAAACAATATTATATTTAAAAAAATGACTGCTATCCAATGCTTGGTAAGTTTACAATTAAAATCTCATACAGCGGTCAGGACAGTAATGTTAAGGTAACAAAGAGATTACGACTGGCAATCGTGACACGCATCGACTGATCTCTTCCGTCTGCTTTCTTCTGTCTCCTCAAACTCATTCTCATTGACCTCTTCGCTGTCCCTGCCAAGCCTGATAAAGTGATCCCTCGCTCGGCTTTTCCTCTGAGGGTATCCACTGACAACCAGCTCAGAATTCTGTTCGAAAGCACTCTTCTCATCTTCCGCAGAACGTCCAAGACGGATGAAGGTAGGGTCCCGTCCGAAGCGGACGAAGCTAGCGGATTTCTTGGTCATGGGGGTGTCGTAGTCTTCTTCGTATGCTCTCAAGAGGGAGACCAGATCGTCGGTTGAAAGGGTGAGGGGCTGAGAACGACCGAAGCGAAGGAAACTGTTGCCGCGCCGTGTGGGGCGCTGGAATGCTTCTCTGATGTCCGCTGCTGAAGGTTCTGGGGGGTAGGATCGGCCGAATCTGTTGAGGTAAGAGAAAACGATCTTATTCATGTCTTAAAAAGAAGGACAATGCTTGGAGACAGTAATAGTAGGGTTCTTTGTGGTCCACTTATAATACAAAATGTTCTTTGGTTGGTTTGGTTTATTATTCACTATACCTATAAAGAATAGAATAGAAATACTCCTAGGATACAATATGAAGAGTGGTACAGTGGGCCTTCTTATAGTAAAAAGCGATCTTTTACAGATGATCTTTCGATGGAATACCAAGAGGAAGGAGAGAGAAATAAATACAGTTTATTACCCTTATTATTATCCTTAAGCGGAACAAATAAACTAACTCATTTTCCGTTATACATCGGAAAATGAGTTTGTTTATTTGTTCCGCTTTCACGCCGTAACTACTGGACCGACTGCTTTGAAATTTTGCAGTCGTAAAGTTAATAGTCCGGAATTAATAATAGTGTACTTTTTATCCCGGAAAAATTTGATATTCCCGAAGGAAATCTCAAAAGCTCGATATAACCGAATTCCACACGGGCGAAGCCGCGGGCGGAAAGCTAACTTATTAAATAAATGTCAATAGTGACCAGGAAATCATTTACCTAATGCATATTTACATAATCAGACTATACTGTTCCCACGCCTGGGACACAGGCCTCTTCTCGATGAGAGGGAGTGGGCCGTAATCTACCACGCGGGCCCAATGCGGGTTGGTAGATGGAAGGTTTTACTTCTAGGATATGCCGGTTTCCAAACTATTTTGTCCTTCATCGTTTTGAGGGCACAGGTGATGAAATTATTGACACAAAGTGCCTGGCAGGGTTCAAACCTACGACCTACACCTTGTAAGTCGAGGCCATTAGGCCACCACTGCGCTCTGCTCCGCTGATTCCGCTTTTTATAATTATAAACTAGTGCTTGACCGTAATCCCGCCTGATGGTAAGCAGTGATGCATTCGTTGATGGTAAAGGGTGCTAGGTTCTTAAGAGTCTGGTCCCTTAAAAAAGCTGAGTTAATAGGAAAAAAGGTGGCAGTTGAGCGATGCAATGTTAAACCCAACAACACGATCAACGATGCTGTGCCAGAGGGAGATTGTTCTGGAGGCCCTCCACGACCAAACTCCCGACACAACAACATTTGGGGCATCGTACCCGGCACACATCGTAACACAACTGCTCAGACCCGACCTCCATATTACACGGTTATTTTTTACTAACCTAATCATACTCCTGTCGATAGCACTCCTGCGTCTCGCCTCAAGGTCTGGAGATCTTCTGACTGGAGAAGAGGTGGCACCCACCACGAGCCACAACGCAGCCAGCAACGCAACGGTCCGGGAACAACTCATGATTAGATGTGGAAAACTGTAAAGAAGGAATAATAATTTAAGCACTTACAATAGTTCTTTATGCCATGGTGATATGATTAGTCCTGGCAGTGTCCTAATTAGTAGTAAGGCTGACCGTCGTTATGTAACCACCCTAATTATTTTAGCATAATTTTATACCTTAGCATAATCTCATACCTTAGCGTAATCTTATACCTTAGCATAATCTCATACCTTAGCTTAACCTTATACCTGAGCATAATTATCTTATAACGTTGTTGGGACACAGGCTTCAGGATGTTTTCCTTCACCTTGAAATCATTTATAGATAGCAAGTGCTTCCTTTGGTCCATCTAAAACGCGTATGTTGGGGCTTATGTGTCTTACAGCATTAACCGGCTATTCTACATGCCTACATTACATACATATATAATCAGCCTAAATTGTTTCAACTGTTGGCACACAGGCCTCCTCTAAATGAGAGGGAGTGGGCCGTAATCTACCATGCGGGCCCAGCGCGGGTTGGTAGATGTCACATGTCTTCAAAGTTTTTGCTTCTAAGACGGTTTTTTCACTATAGATATTTATATACGGTAACCTGTTCTTTTTTAAATATGGAATATACAACGTGTAACATAAAGGGTACCTATATACATAACAAAGGCATGGCATCTTTACTTGATATAAAACGATATTGGAAGGGTTTTTTAATCCTATCTCTTTATGTTAGGAAGTTATGAGGAAAAACACCGCCTGTGATAGGCTCCTATCATACTAGTCGCACAGAGATATTGAAGACATTTATCGGATTTTGGCAAGTAACGTGACGGGTAACGAGAAGTTATTAACGTATGTAGTGTGCTGCCACGTTTGTTATGATTTGATTTTAAGAAACACACGAAAACGAAAATTTGGTACCAATTTTTTGAGTATTTTATTTTGAGTTGAAACCCTTCCGATATCGTTTGATATCATCTAAAAATGCCATGCCCTTGGTATGTATATACCCTTTTTATTACACGTTGTAGATACCCAAGGTACGGCACGGTACACGAGGCCTGGTGCTGCACACCCCTATCTTACTTCAAGTTAAACAAACATGAACTATATTTCAATCGTAATTAAGATGATTTTACAGTGACTAGCACTATTGAAAAAGTTATAAAAATGTTTAAAGTAGTAAATTGAACCTTATTGTATACAAATCAAAGTAATGTTTTCTTTAAGTCTAAGATTTCGGTGTTAGATTTCTATTTCGATCTACAGCGTAACTTCCTTGGAAGACATATGATATTCTTCAACTTGAACGTTTACGTTTAAAATTGTCTTTTTATGTATCTTTGGTAGAGTTTCTTTAACTTAGATTGCTGACAGAATTAAGTGCGTTGTTTGTTTGTTTGTTTCCGGCAAGCTCTAAACTAACAGTAACAGAGTTTTCATATCTTGAAAATTTCTATCTCAAAGAATCACGCTGTTTGTCTTTACGACTGAGTTGGGAAGCATTTATTTTCTTGCGGAAAATGGTTACACAAAAATAAGGTATTATGTTTTTCAGTTTTAAAATTAGAAGATATAACATTCGTGTCATTAGTCTTGGTGGTAGACCATAACATCGGCTGCCGGCAGAAGTTACCACCCACCAGACAAAGTCTTGCAGCCAAGCAATTCGTCGTGTTCCCGCATGATGTCTGGTGAAGCCGTACGGAGGACGGTTCTGAGCAGTTGTGTTGCGATGTGTACCGGGTACGATGCGCCAAATGTTGTTGTGTTGGAAGTTTGGTCGTGGAGAGTCTCCAGATCAATCTCCCTCTGGCGCAGCATCGTTGGTCGTGTTGTTGGGTTTAACATTGCATCACCTCGCTCAACTGTCGTCATCCTTCCTATTCCTAAGTTTTTTAAGTGAACAGGCTTAATAAACTAGTGCGCTTTACCACCAACGATTGCATCACTGCTTACCATCAGGCGGGATTGCAGTCAAGCACTAGTTTATAATAATAATTAAAAAAAAACTATAATTATCATCTTGCCAGTTTCACTCATACCAGTTTAGGCAGGAGTGGGAGCTGAAAGTGATGTGGAAAATGGGATATACATTTGCCCTGGAGAGGTATTCTGGGGCAGTAGAGGATACAAAAACAATTCGTTGCTTCATCTGTACGAAAGAAAATGTCTGCTTAACAGTGGAAATAACGCAATGGATGTTGTTAAAGTATCAAAATTAAAGCCTTTCTTCGTTAGTATCTTTCACAATTACCCTTCTGGTTCTAAGATATCATCATCATCTGCAACCTTTTTATCGTCCCACTGCTGGGCACAGGTCTCCTCTCATACAGAGAAGGATTGAGCGTAATCACCACGCTTGCTTAATGCGGGTTGGCGATTTCAGACTTAAAGTCCAGGTTTCCCCAAGATGTTTTCCTTCACCTTTTAATCAGTCATTGGTGTCCAAGATATCCTTAAAAAGTACGTATAACTTAGAAAAGTTACATTAGTACTTGCCTGACCTGGAAATGAACCCGCACACTCATACTTGAGAGGCTGGTGTTTTAATTTTAACCACTAGGCCACCACGACTATACTAGGCCACCATGACTATCAAGATATACGTTTTCTTCATTGAGATCTTCTACACCGAGAATCAATGGCAGTAATTACAAAAATGCGCTGAATCCAGCAGCTTTATTTACCCTTTTACACTTTCACATTTCGGCTACTTAACAAAACACTTGAATTTCGCTTTGATCAGTCTCTGAGTATCCTGCATAAGAATGCCGAGCGATGGAAGGTTGAAACGTTTCCGGGCAAAATAGTTGTAATTTAAATAATTACACTTCAATGGCTTTGATATCTGATATATAATATATCCGATTGCTTATTGAGAGGTTTACATTCGAAATATAGTCTTTGTTGGAATAATCTCATGTAAAAAATATGCTGTTTTTAACGCATTGTCCAGTTAAATGTGGGAAAATCATATTCTGTATTATAATGTTATCTTCAATTGCCTGGCCTTCTTCATTACCGAGTGTCCATATATATTATTAGTCCTGAAAAAATCATGGAGTATATATCTCCATGATTTTTTGACAGCCTCCGTGGCGTAGCGGTAGCGGACGCGGCCGCTGCGCAAGGTGGCGCGGGTTCGATCCCCGCACAGTGCAAGTATTTGTATGCATGAACATGAATATTTGTACTGGTCTGGTCGTGCCTCGGAAAGCACGTTAAGCCGTTGGTCCCGGTTGCCATACAAACATCTAGTGGCAGTCGTTACGGGTTGGAGCCCTCAAAAGTCCAACAATTGGTCTAACTGCAATGCTTCGATGTCGCCTTCGGGTTGTGGAGGTCAGACGGCAGTCGCTTCACGGAAAATGTCGAAGTTTAGCCATATCAGCAGTTGGACTGGTAAAGCGGACCCCAGACTCCAAAGCTGAAAAGGCTTCGGATGCGACTGGGATTAACGCTAGGATGATGCTGATGGTACTCCATACACAATCAGTCCTACATATATACAGAGTGGTGCTGACAATACGACAATAAATTAAACATCGTGTACCTCAACACATTCTCAGTCTACCCATAAAAAATCATATAAATATGTCCATTCGTTTAGTCACAGGAAATTATTTTTCATTTTTAATATTTTCTACATGATATACATGTTGATAAGGAAGCGCTTATAGGTTAATGACCGCCGCATCCTGCGGTACCAAACTTTAATAATAATGACGCGAAAAAAGCAAGTCGATACAGCACCCTAATTAAGTAACATACCTACCATTACTAACAGTTGGAATCCTTTCGAAGCTTATTGCTATTTCATTGCTCTCTATGTTCGAAACTGTACAGTCAAGACCAAAAGTCGAGTTACAATCTCACAAAACTATGGCCAAGCAATACTAGTTGTAGTTACGACCTTCTTCTATAAGAAAGTTTGATACACACTTATACACTTTGACAACTTGCTGCCCGCTTATGATTGTTAGGTACTACTTACTAATTTCAACACTCACAGAAAGTGTTTAAATAGCCTAGCGGTTCTCGTCTTGATTGGCGTTCAAGGTGGTTCGAGTTCAAATCTAATAACTTACAAAATATTTTTGAAATCTTTATTGGTGAGTTATGAATGCTGACAACAAAAATATGCTAACAACAACTTAACGATGATACTTTATTTTAAGATTTTTTCTATATTAGAGTCATTATAAAAAGATGACGGTAGATTTGAAACAAACTGAACAAAAAATATTCCACTACCTACAATAACTATTATTAACTACAATAACTCAAATAATATTACTTAGCTGTTGTTGGTTGGTGGGTTGTTGGTTGGAGTTCGTGTTATTAGTTTTACTTTTTTAATCAATATGCAGGCATATGCAGCAATATATCTCAAATATCATAATATGAAACCGGCTTTTGTGTAATTTGTTTTTATTATTATTTGGGTAAGGTGTAAACCAATCTCTTGTTGAAAGTGTGTAATAAATTTGTTATTGTTTTAGAGAACTACTGTAAGCCAAAGTCAAGAGGTTGGAGGACGAAGGTGGCTTATGTGTCGAGACAAGTGGAACGAAACACCAATATTTACCGTTGAATAAACCTTTGAATCTTGCGAAGAAGAGAGGTTGCATTTGTGGTTTATAATAATAATAAATAATTATATAAATAAAATAAATAAAAAATAATAATAAAATATTAAATGAATGCTCAATCATTACACAATAATGCTTTATTTAGTATTGTAACAGTTCAATACATACTATTTTAATAACATCGATTTTAACATTTTAATACACAGTTTGAGTAATTAAATGTAACTTTTTAAATATGTAAGTGTGCGCATCCGAAATTGAAATAACACCCAGCCTATTATTATATATTATTTCAGATGCTAACACTTATAAATGTGCTTTTTTTTTCATTAAAAATGTGTTTCGAGAATACCTCCGGCAAAAAAAGAATGTTGCGTAAATAAATGTAGGTACTTCTATTTTTACATTTAAAATGCATTCAGGAAACGATCAAAATGAGTTTGAGAAAATAAATGTAACTATTTATAAATATATTTATTTCTTTAATAAAATATGTTTACATATTTTGAGACCCACTTTACACTTGATTATGGTTTTACATCAAGATCAAGAGAGAAATAATAAAATATATATATTTGAGATCGATAGAGTATGCATCATGATAAATACACTTATAATTAAATACTGTTAAAATTATTTACTGAATTTTTCTAAAATTTTAAAACTTATAAATATTTCTATAATTTTAATATCTTTTTAAAACATCAATGCACCACATTGTTTAGCCTCATTAGAAAAATTTAGCCCGTCCAAAATAAGGAAGAAAAAGATTGAAAATATACTTGGAAAACCCGCAGCATGAGGTATGCATGACCAATGAACTCCTCATTAGCAGTATTAAAATTGACAGTTTAAAATAAGCATTTTAGATAGCAGTTTTAAACAAAAATACTGAAAACACCAATGAATATTCATGCAAACAATCAAGTACGGTGCAAATCCTTTAAAACAATATTATATTTAAAAAAATGACTGCTATCCAATGCTTGGTAAGTTTACAATTAAAATCTCATACAGCGGTCAGGACAGTAATGTTAAGGTAACAAAGAGATTACGACTGGCAATCGTGACACGCATCGACTGATCTCTTCCGTCTGCTTTCTTCTGTCTCCTCAAACTCATTCTCATTGACCTCTTCGCTGTCCCTGCCAAGCCTGATAAAGTGATCCCTCGCTCGGCTTTTCCTCTGAGGGTATCCACTGACAACCAGCTCAGAATTCTGTTCGAAAGCACTCTTCTCATCTTCCGCAGAACGTCCAAGACGGATGAAGGTAGGGTCCCGTCCGAAGCGGACGAAGCTAGCGGATTTCTTGGTCATGGGGGTGTCGTAGTCTTCTTCGTATGCTCTCAAGAGGGAGACCAGATCGTCGGTTGAAAGGGTGAGGGGCTGAGAACGACCGAAGCGAAGGAAACTGTTGCCGCGCCGTGTGGGGCGCTGGAATGCTTCTCTGATGTCCGCTGCTGAAGGTTCTGGGGGGTAGGATCGGCCGAATCTGTTGAGGTAAGAGAAAACGATCTTATTCATGTCTTAAAAAGAAGGACAATGCTTGGAGACAGTAATAGTAGGGTTCTTTGTGGTCCACTTATAATACAAAATGTTCTTTGGTTGGTTTGGTTTATTATTCACTATACCTATAAAGAATAGAATAGAAATACTCCTAGGATACAATATGAAGAGTGGTACAGTGGGCCTTCTTATAGTAAAAAGCGATCTTTTACAGATGATCTTTCGATGGAATACCAAGAGGAAGGAGAGAGAAATAAATACAGTTTATTACCCTTATTATTATCCTTAAGCGGAACAAATAAACTAACTCATTTTCCGTTATACATCGGAAAATGAGTTTGTTTATTTGTTCCGCTTTCACGCCGTAACTACTGGACCGACTGCTTTGAAATTTTGCAGTCGTAAAGTTAATAGTCCGGAATTAATAATAGTGTACTTTTTATCCCGGAAAAATTTGATATTCCCGAAGGAAATCTCAAAAGCTCGATATAACCGAATTCCACACGGGCGAAGCCGCGGGCGGAAAGCTAACTTATTAAATAAATGTCAATAGTGACCAGGAAATCATTTACCTAATGCATATTTACATAATCAGACTATACTGTTCCCACGCCTGGGACACAGGCCTCTTCTCGATGAGAGGGAGTGGGCCGTAATCTACCACGCGGGCCCAATGCGGGTTGGTAGATGGAAGGTTTTACTTCTAGGATATGCCGGTTTCCAAACTATTTTGTCCTTCATCGTTTTGAGGGCACAGGTGATGAAATTATTGACACAAAGTGCCTGGCAGGGTTCAAACCTACGACCTACACCTTGTAAGTCGAGGCCATTAGGCCACCACTGCGCTCTGCTCCGCTGATTCCGCTTTTTATAATTATAAACTAGTGCTTGACCGTAATCCCGCCTGATGGTAAGCAGTGATGCATTCGTTGATGGTAAAGGGTGCTAGGTTCTTAAGAGTCTGGTCCCTTAAAAAAGCTGAGTTAATAGGAAAAAAGGTGGCAGTTGAGCGATGCAATGTTAAACCCAACAACACGATCAACGATGCTGTGCCAGAGGGAGATTGTTCTGGAGGCCCTCCACGACCAAACTCCCGACACAACAACATTTGGGGCATCGTACCCGGCACACATCGTAACACAACTGCTCAGACCCGACCTCCATATTACACGGTTATTTTTTACTAACCTAATCATACTCCTGTCGATAGCACTCCTGCGTCTCGCCTCAAGGTCTGGAGATCTTCTGACTGGAGAAGAGGTGGCACCCACCACGAGCCACAACGCAGCCAGCAACGCAACGGTCCGGGAACAACTCATGATTAGATGTGGAAAACTGTAAAGAAGGAATAATAATTTAAGCACTTACAATAGTTCTTTATGCCATGGTGATATGATTAGTCCTGGCAGTGTCCTAATTAGTAGTAAGGCTGACCGTCGTTATGTAACCACCCTAATTATTTTAGCATAATTTTATACCTTAGCATAATCTCATACCTTAGCGTAATCTTATACCTTAGCATAATCTCATACCTTAGCTTAACCTTATACCTGAGCATAATTATCTTATAACGTTGTTGGGACACAGGCTTCAGGATGTTTTCCTTCACCTTGAAATCATTTATAGATAGCAAGTGCTTCCTTTGGTCCATCTAAAACGCGTATGTTGGGGCTTATGTGTCTTACAGCATTAACCGGCTATTCTACATGCCTACATTACATACATATATAATCAGCCTAAATTGTTTCAACTGTTGGCACACAGGCCTCCTCTAAATGAGAGGGAGTGGGCCGTAATCTACCATGCGGGCCCAGCGCGGGTTGGTAGATGTCACATGTCTTCAAAGTTTTTGCTTCTAAGACGGTTTTTTCACTATAGATATTTATATACGGTAACCTGTTCTTTTTTAAATATGGAATATACAACGTGTAACATAAAGGGTACCTATATACATAACAAAGGCATGGCATCTTTACTTGATATAAAACGATATTGGAAGGGTTTTTTAATCCTATCTCTTTATGTTAGGAAGTTATGAGGAAAAACACCGCCTGTGATAGGCTACTATCATACTAGTCGCACAGAGATATTGAAGACATTTATCGGATTTTGGCAAGTAACGTGACGGGTAACGAGTAGTTATTAACGTATGTAGTGTGCTGCCACGTTTGTTATGATTTGATTTTAAGAAACACACGAAAACGAAAATTTGGTACCAATTTTTTGAGTATTTTATTTTGAGTTGAAACCCTTCCGATATCGTTTGATATCATCTAAAAATGCCATGCCCTTGGTATGTATATACCCTTTTTATTACACGTTGTAGATACCCAAGGTACGGCACGGTACACGAGGCCTGGTGCTGCACACCCCTATCTTACTTCAAGTTAAACAAACATGAACTATATTTCAATCGTAATTAAGATGATTTTACAGTGACTAGCACTATTGAAAAAGTTATAAAAATGTTTAAAGTAGTAAATTGAACCTTATTGTATACAAATCAAAGTAATGTTTTCTTTAAGTCTAAGATTTCGGTGTTAGATTTCTATTTCGATCTACAGCGTAACTTCCTTGGAAGACATATGATATTCTTCAACTTGAACGTTTACGTTTAAAATTGTCTTTTTATGTATCTTTGGTAGAGTTTCTTTAACTTAGATTGCTGACAGAATTAAGTGCGTTGTTTGTTTGTTTGTTTCCGGCAAGCTCTAAACTAACAGTAACAGAGTTTTCATATCTTGAAAATTTCTATCTCAAAGAATCACGCTGTTTGTCTTTACGACTGAGTTGGGAAGCATTTATTTTCTTGCGGAAAATGGTTACACAAAAATAAGGTATTATGTTTTTCAGTTTTAAAATTAGAAGATATAACATTCGTGTCATTAGTCTTGGTGGTAGACCATAACATCGGCTGCCGGCAGAAGTTACCACCCACCAGACAAAGTCTTGCAGCCAAGCAATTCGTCGTGTTCCCGCATGATGTCTGGTGAAGCCGTACGGAGGACGGTTCTGAGCAGTTGTGTTGCGATGTGTACCGGGTACGATGCGCCAAATGTTGTTGTGTTGGAAGTTTGGTCGTGGAGAGTCTCCAGATCAATCTCCCTCTGGCGCAGCATCGTTGGTCGTGTTGTTGGGTTTAACATTGCATCACCTCGCTCAACTGTCGTCATCCTTCCTATTCCTAAGTTTTTTAAGTGAACAGGCTTAATAAACTAGTGCGCTTTACCACCAACGATTGCATCACTGCTTACCATCAGGCGGGATTGCAGTCAAGCACTAGTTTATAATAATAATTAAAAAAAAACTATAATTATCATCTTGCCAGTTTCACTCATACCAGTTTAGGCAGGAGTGGGAGCTGAAAGTGATGTGGAAAATGGGATATACATTTGCCCTGGAGAGGTATTCTGGGGCAGTAGAGGATACAAAAACAATTCGTTGCTTCATCTGTACGAAAGAAAATGTCTGCTTAACAGTGGAAATAACGCAATGGATGTTGTTAAAGTATCAAAATTAAAGCCTTTCTTCGTTAGTATCTTTCACAATTACCCTTCTGGTTCTAAGATATCATCATCATCTGCAACCTTTTTATCGTCCCACTGCTGGGCACAGGTCTCCTCTCATACAGAGAAGGATTGAGCGTAATCACCACGCTTGCTTAATGCGGGTTGGCGATTTCAGACTTAAAGTCCAGGTTTCCCCAAGATGTTTTCCTTCACCTTTTAATCAGTCATTGGTGTCCAAGATATCCTTAAAAAGTACGTATAACTTAGAAAAGTTACATTAGTACTTGCCTGACCTGGAAATGAACCCGCACACTCATACTTGAGAGGCTGGTGTTTTAATTTTAACCACTAGGCCACCACGACTATACTAGGCCACCATGACTATCAAGATATACGTTTTCTTCATTGAGATCTTCTACACCGAGAATCAATGGCAGTAATTACAAAAATGCGCTGAATCCAGCAGCTTTATTTACCCTTTTACACTTTCACATTTCGGCTACTTAACAAAACACTTGAATTTCGCTTTGATCAGTCTCTGAGTATCCTGCATAAGAATGCCGAGCGATGGAAGGTTGAAACGTTTCCGGGCAAAATAGTTGTAATTTAAATAATTACACTTCAATGGCTTTGATATCTGATATATAATATATCCGATTGCTTATTGAGAGGTTTACATTCGAAATATAGTCTTTGTTGGAATAATCTCATGTAAAAAATATGCTGTTTTTAACGCATTGTCCAGTTAAATGTGGGAAAATCATATTCTGTATTATAATGTTATCTTCAATTGCCTGGCCTTCTTCATTACCGAGTGTCCATATATATTATTAGTCCTGAAAAAATCATGGAGTATATATCTCCATGATTTTTTGACAGCCTCCGTGGCGTAGCGGTAGCGGACGCGGCCGCTGCGCAAGGTGGCGCGGGTTCCACCGCACAGTGCAAGTATTTATATGCATGAATATGAATATTTGCACTGGTCTGGTCGTGCCTCGAAAAGCACGTTAAGCCGTTGGTCCCGGTTGCCATACGAACATCTAGTGGCAGTCGTTACGGGTTGTTGGAGCCCTCAAAAATCCAACAATTGGTCTAACTGCAATGCTTCGATGTCGCCTTCGGGTTGTGGAGGTCAGACGGCAGTCGCTTCACGGAAAATGTCGAAGTTTAGCCATATCAGCAGTTGGACTGGTAAAGCGGACCCCAGACTCCAAAGCTGAAAAGGCTTCGGATGCGACTGGGATTAACGCTAGGATGATGCTGATGGTACTCCATACACAATCAGTCCTACATATATACAGAGTGGTGCTGACAATACGACAATAAATTAAACATCGTGTACCTCAACACATTCTCAGTCTACCCATAAAAAATCATATAAATATGTCCATTCGTTTAGTCACAGGAAATTATTTTTCATTTTTAATATTTTCTACATGATATACATGTTGATAAGGAAGCGCTTATAGGTTAATGACCGCCGCATCCTGCGGTACCAAACTTTAATAATAATGACGCGAAAAAAGCAAGTCGATACAGCACCCTAATTAAGTAACATACCTACCATTACTAACAGTTGGAATCCTTTCGAAGCTTATTGCTATTTCATTGCTCTCTATGTTCGAAACTGTACAGTCAAGACCAAAAGTCGAGTTACAATCTCACAAAACTATGGCCAAGCAATACTAGTTGTAGTTACGACCTTCTTCTATAAGAAAGTTTGATACACACTTATACACTTTGACAACTTGCTGCCCGCTTATGATTGTTAGGTACTACTTACTAATTTCAACACTCACAGAAAGTGTTTAAATAGCCTAGCGGTTCTCGTCTTGATTGGCGTTCAAGGTGGTTCGAGTTCAAATCTAATAACTTACAAAATATTTTTGAAATCTTTATTGGTGAGTTATGAATGCTGACAACAAAAATATGCTAACAACAACTTAACGATGATACTTTATTTTAAGATTTTTTCTATATTAGAGTCATTATAAAAAGATGACGGTAGATTTGAAACAAACTGAACAAAAAATATTCCACTACCTACAATAACTATTATTAACTACAATAACTCAAATAATATTACTTAGCTGTTGTTGGTTGGTGGGTTGTTGGTTGGAGTTCGTGTTATTAGTTTTACTTTTTTAATCAATATGCAGGCATATGCAGCAATATATCTCAAATATCATAATATGAAACCGGCTTTTGTGTAATTTGTTTTTATTATTATTTGGGTAAGGTGTAAACCAATCTCTTGTTGAAAGTGTGTAATAAATTTGTTATTGTTTTAGAGAACTACTGTAAGCCAAAGTCAAGAGGTTGGAGGACGAAGGTGGCTTATGTGTCGAGACAAGTGGAACGAAACACCAATATTTACCGTTGAATAAACCTTTGAATCTTGCGAAGAAGAGAGGTTGCATTTGTGGTTTAAAAATAAACTGGCGATACTGGTGGAGACTTATCGAGCTAAACAAAAAAAAAAACAATTTATAACAATCACAGTGCAGAAGTGTCCTACAAAGTGTTTTAAATATATGTCATTATATATCGTAATAACGGACTCTAAACCAACTCGTAAAGTAATTTAGCTAAGTGACAGTAATATGTTCGGTTGGCTTAATGGCTAACAGATGTCGCCTTTTGCAATTTCAATACAAATTACTTTTGGTAAATTATAAAAACAATAATTTCGGAATTCGATAAGAAATAAGTTCGTTTACTTTTGAACTAAGAAAGCGCTTGAAGATTATAATCTCATGCCTTCAAACTCCGAAAAAAGGCACTGCAGGATGGCATGCTATACACGCAAAAAATTGTAAATGTAATAAGCACTGTTTTGTGTTCTAAGTATAGATTATTTTATGATTGTAATAATATTCAGGTTAAGCTTCAATCCTCTTTTCTTTAAGAAAATGAATAATTAAGCTATAACCTCTTTAATGATAACATGTAATACTATAACTTTCATATCTAAAAACCAAAAATATTTTTTTTATATTTTTTACCATAATAATATCATAAGTTTGTCAAGGATTACTTTTATATAAAATATTACAATGCTGCCATTTCAACGTCTGTTTCATTTATTAGTATAAGTATATCTATACCGAATAATATATAACTTTATAATATATTGCATTATATTATTTATTATATTACATCTATAGTAAACTAAAACATATAATAAAACCTATTTTGGTATAAATATTCAGTAAATTTTCCTATTCGTTTAAATATTATTTGCAAACATTTTTATTTTAAAATACAAATCAGTTATCATAATTTTAAATTATATGAAACAACAAAAAGATTTGCCGTTATTAAGGATCGAACCCACAATCGCTCGCTTATGATAGACCATTGTTAAGTGCGGCCGCTAACTTAACTTCAAATGAAGTAACGAAATTTTGCATTACTTTAAAGAAAGATGAAGACTGCGATAATAAAAATAATGCGTTAGTGTGCGTGGCCGGTTTAGCGCAGGCGACAGTAGTCTTTAAGGTGGGAATGGACTTCTACAGCTGATTGTACCTGCTCAACAACGTAAATAACGTAATGAATGTTTTTGAACTGTCAAAATGAAACCCATTGCTATTGATAATGTGTTAAGCAATTACCCTACAGGATCGCGCTGTCGCCGATCGGAGGTCAGTGAATCAATATTTTTAAAGGATGTTCTATTCCGTTTGCAATTTTATGCGATTTAGTTTGTTTGAAATTCATTTATTTTTATTTTTGATGCTAGGTTTTTTTCTATGGATTAGGATTATTCCTGAACCAGCATTGTTCGTGTTTTCATTTATGGTCGTATTGTAAGCACCACTCTATATATATAAATTAGTGCTGTATATAATACATACATATCTTTTTTTTGTCGGTACGTCATAACTTCCTAGATACTTTATCAATATACACAAATGAGGCATCACTTTAAAGCTTTTCTAAACCGCTACATCGCAAAAAATATACAAATTACTTCCATTTCAGCGGTTTTTCGAAAATTTACGATTGAAAATACCGTGCGAATACTTTCCTCAGATCACCAGGAAACATTATAAGCACATAGGCTATCCCTATGCGCCCCTCTATGTTTGTTCCTATTTCACGCAATAAATACTTCACGGATTTAGATATAATTTGGCACAGATATAGTTTAAAACCAGAATTAGTACATAACAGTCATACCTTTAAGTTCTTTTTAATTTATAAAAAAAAAAAAAACATATAATAGGACGAAATCGCGAGCAGATGCGATTTGAGGTACAAAATGTATAGTTTGCAGAGTTTCCATAGCTCCGAGAGCTTTATTTCTGCGTGGAATGCCTTTTTATGGCCTAAAGACGGAAGGTATTTTGTTTCTAGGGCATTTGTAAGCCCGACTAAATTGCTTTTTGTTGATTGCTTGCGGCATACCATACGTTCAATAGATAGCCTGCATGGTGTAGCGGTAGCGGACGCGGCCGCTACGCAAGGTGGCGCGCGTTCGATCCCCGCACAGTGCAAGTATTTGTATGCATGAATGTGAATATTTGCACTGGTCTGGTCATGCCTCGGAAAGCACGTTAAGCCGTTGGTCCCGGTTGCCATACGAACATCTAGTGGCAGTCGTTACGGGTTGTTGGAGCCCTCAAATTCCAACAATTGGTCTAACTGCAATGCTTCGATGTCGCCTTCGGGTTGTGGAGGTCAGATCAGCAGTTGGACTGGTAAAAGCGGACCCCAGACTCCAAAAGCTGAAAAAGGCTTCGGATGCGACTGGGATTAACGCTGGGGTGATGATGATACCATACGTTCAATCTAAAATAAAAGTTGCACCACGTATATAACTTTAGACTATGCAAATCATCATTGGGGGGGTCACATTGCTCGTAGAACCGATGGCCGATGGGGCAGTAAGGTTCTGGAGTGGCGACCACGTACTGGAAGACGCAGCGTAGGGAGGCCCCCAACAAGGTGGACCGATGACCTGGTGAAGGTGGCGGGAAGCCGATGGATGCGGGCAGCACAAGACCGGTCAGCGTGGAAAGCCTTGGGGGAGGCCTTTGTCCAGCAGTGGACATCTATAGGCTGAAGAAGAAGATGCAAATCATTTGTTGCTTCAGTTGTATAGAATGTCACAAGGTCAGAAACTTGCATCGGGTACTTAAACGTGGCTTTAGTCTCAATTCTGAGAATTTCAGATAGGGTAATAGCAGTACATTTTTTTTATATCTATACTAATATATAAAGCTGAAGAGTTTGTTTGTGCGCGCTAATCTCGGGAACTACTGGTCCGATTTGAAAAATTCTTTTTGCGTTGGATAGCCCATTAATCCAGGAAGGCTTTAGGCTATATAACATCACGCTGCGAGCAATAGGATGGGAGCATGACTAAACCACGCGAACGAAGTCGCTGGCGGCCGCTAGTAAATTATAAACCAGCGCTTGACCGCACTCCCGCCTTATCAGGCGGGAGTGCGGTGCGGCGATCGTTGATGGTAAAGCGATTGATGCCAAAGCGAGTGATGATGATGACTAGTTTATACGAAACTGAATATAGTTTGTTCAGAATAAGCAACTGAATCGATTACAATCATTTTTACACCATGTTATATTTTTTTCCCAAATACATTTAGAAATTGTTGCAGTCTGGTTACCGAGCGCACAACACAGCTGGTGATAGAAGTACTAAAGGACGCGTGGATGGTGCGTTGACCATATTTTTGTTGGGACAACCAAGTAAGCTTATAACTTTGTAATTTTTCATGATATCCTTTTGAAATTTTGTACATAGATTCTTTACTTAATAATACTACTCATATGAATATAAGATAAATATTTAATTTAGTCCTGTCAAATTAGTCAGCGTATGAAGCGTCATGCTTATAAACATGTCTAAACTGTCTATGGTATATCTTAATTTGACAGGACTTTTATCTTCTGTCCTTTTCTTAATGGAATGGAAATATGCACTGAACTAAAAATTAGTTTAGTTTTTCTACAAGGGAATCGGGTCCAATATTATCCGGGTAAGTCATCTTTCCAACCCCAACCTGTTTGATGTCTTTTTTTTTTGTATCATTTCTTAATTATTCGTTCGTGTCTAGACGGCTTTTTGTAGGCTGACCTTTTCTTTTTTTTTATTCTAAAATATAAAATACGAACAATAGTAAAAATTTATATTGATAGAAAATTGTCATAATCTGTCTGTCTGTTACGCTTTCCCGCAGAAACCTCTCAACCGATTTTGATGAAATCAGTGACGGATTAACCCGTAATCAAATTAAGCAATTGCCTAGGGCATCACGTCTGGGGGGGCACCAGAACAAGCACAAAAAAGTCCATCCTGAGGGCATCACGAATCACGTCCTCACTCTCACGTCACCAAAAACCACACCAAAAAAGTTCCTAGGACTAATTTGAAAATTCGCGCGTTTTAAGTTGACATAGAGTCCGACCTAGAGTCATAACCCCGCACCCGCTTGCCCACTCGCTGCCCGCTAGTGCATTCGGCAATTCGAATGTACCGGAATATGCGGTGCGACTTTGATTCTTTGGGCCGTGGAAGAATTTAGACTCCCGCGGCCCCACGCGCGCTCGTGATAGAAGAGACACCGGGTGGTTTTAGTCAGTAAGAGTCTGACAGACCCCGTCGCCTACCCCAGGGCGGCGGACATCCATTGAGGATTTCCACACCGGAAAAAAAATAAAATAAAGGTACATGTAACTGTCAACAACTTCGAGAACAGAGTCTCCAATCTTTATAGGAGTCGGTACAACATGAGCGTTAGACATGACTGGTCTTGTCCATGTTCATTTTAAGACCGACTCGCTCGAAGGCTCTACTGAGGTCTTCGAGCATTGTACTCAGGTCCTCCGTGGTCTCAGCCATGGCTACGATATCATCAGCAAACCGAAGGTGTGTCATATACTCGCTATTGACGTTGATGCCCAGTCCTTTCCAGTCCAGAACCTTGAAGACATCCTCCAATGCAGCAGTGAACAGTTTCGGGGAGATAACATCTCCCTGTCTGACACCACGCTGCAGAGGTATTGGTTTCGAGGTCTGGTCCTGTATTCGGACTGACATGGTGGCGTTTTCGTACAAACCCTTCAGCGCTTAATATACCGATAGTCTATTTGGCACCGCTGGAGAGACTGCAGTACAGCCCAGGTCTCGATCAGGTGTATAAAATAATACATGATGATAAAATTGAATCAGCTTTCCCTAATATGGAAACAGATCCCTGCGTATATTTTTATCGCTTATGATTTCAAATTGCTCAGCGGAGCGTTCTTTTACAAAATTAAAATTATTAAAAAAGGACAAAGATGATACAAGAAAGGCTCGATTGTTTATCGATATTATACATAGAGTCCGATATGATAAAAACATTACACGTTAATACTATCTTGCGTGAATCCAATGCCCGAAAAAGCCGCAAGGCGCATTTCAATAAATAAATAAATTATGCTTCAATTGGTTTTTATTGTTGTCGCGCCTACTCTACTTCTAAGGTACGTTACATCTGGGCACGCCACAATAGCGGCGGTAAGTCCCCTCTTTGAGGAGTGGCTAGAGAGACGCCACGGTGCCTTAACCTTCCGCCTGACGCAGGTCCTCACCGGACACGGTTGTTTCAGGAGGTTCCTGTTCCGTATTAGGCGGGAGGAAACGCCAGGGTGTCACCATTGTGTGGATCGCCATGAGGACACGGTGGAGCATACGGTGGAGGTCTGCCCGGCTTGGGTGGAGCACCGCCGTGTTCTCGTAGCGGCGATCGGTGGCGATCTCTCGCATCCGACCCTGGTCCAAGCCATGGTCCGGAGCGAGTACATGGCAGGCCGTCACCTCCTTCTGCGAAGCAGTGATGCTGGCAAAGGAGGAGGCGGAGCGCGTGAGACAGCGGGAATCCCAGCGCCCTCACGCCACTAGCCGCCGCAGGAGACGCCCTGGTCGGGAGACCACACCGAACTCCCAGCCACCGTAGGCGCGGGCCTGCGGGCGGTGAGCAGTGGGCAGCTCGCCGCCCAGTAAGGACCAGGCCCGAGTCGACGGCGCGTCGTATTTCACGTGCGCCTCAAAGAGATGTCAGCACATCGTGACGGGGTCTACGAAGACCGATGCCTCCTGGGTCAGGGTTGCGGGTTGGTTAAACAAGAAACCGTGGCCGTGGCCATCGCACAGGCAAAAGAAGAAACACGGGTGGGTTTTAGTCAGTAAAAATCTGACACGCCCTTCCGATCCGCCCAGAGCGGGAGAAGTCATTTGATGATTTCCCATCCCAACAAAAAAAAAAGAAAGAAAAACATCTCATCATCTTATTTTACAAAAAACGAATGTTTTTAGGCGGTAAAGGTTTAAAGACAGATTCTAGTTGACCTTGACATACGGATAGGGGGGCCCACAGACGTGGATTGCTTAGGGTATCAAGTAGTCTTAATCCGTCACTGGATGAAATTTGGCACAGACAATCTTTAGACCCTGACAAAGGACATAGGCTACCTTTTATCCCGGAAAAATTTGATGATACGAGGGAAATCTAAAAAGCGCGATATAACCGAACACCACGCGGGTGAAGCCGCGGGCGGAAAACTAGTTATGTAGGTATAAATGCGAAAGTACCTATGTTTGTTTACTTTTTCAATCCTAAATCACTGAACCAATCACTCTGTTATTTTCAATAAACGTTATACCCTGTAGTGACTTCAAGGCTAGAGTGAATAGGCTCTTAACCAGCGCGCTTTACCATCAACGATTGCATCACAGCTTACCATCAGGCGGGATTTCGGTCAAGCACTAGTTTATAATTTACACAAAAAAAAACGAATTTATAATATTGCCGAATTGAAGAGTACAGCTGTGAGGTAGCATTATATCAGAAGTCATCATCATCATCATCTCAGCGTTAATCCCAGTCGCATCCGAAACTTTTTCAGCATTGGAGTCTGGGGTCCGCTTTACCAGCCTAACTGCTGATATGGCTAAACTTCGACATTTTCCGTGAAGCGACCGCCGTCTGACCTCCACAACCCGAAGGCGACATCGAAGCATTGTAGCTAGACTAACCGCATTTTATCAGAAGTGATTGGTATTAAGTTTAGTCGGTTAACTAACTCACGTGTTTTTTTTTTTTTGTTTATCTTTAGTTAACTGTCTAAACCGATTGAGTATAGTAGATACCTAACACTAAGAAAAACTTTACTAACGTTTGAAAAATACTCTAGTAAACTCACGTTGCTGCACGCAAGGGAATAAAGAAACTAAAGTACCTACTTGAAAACATAAATTGTAGTAATACTAAGAAACTCCCCCTCCCCCCTAATCCATACTAATATTATAAATGCGAAAGTAACTCTGCCTGTCTGTCTGTCGGTCTGTCTGTCTGTCTGTCTGTCTGTCGGTCTGTCTGTCTGTCTGTGTGTCTGTCTGTCTGTTACGCTTTCCCGCTTAAACCTCTCAACCGATTTTAATGAAATTTGGCACAGACAATCTTTAGACCCTGAGAAAGAACATAGGCTACCTTTTATCCCGGAAAAATTAGATGTTCCTGCGGGAATACTAAAAAGCGCGATATAACCGAACTGCACGCGGGCAAAGCCGCGGGCGGAAAGCTAGTATTTATTATACGCTCAGCCAAAGTTTAGAACTCTCAGTCAGCATTTGTGTTCATCCGCTTTTAATTATAAATTACTAGCTTTCCGCCCGCGGCTTCGCCCGCGTGGAGTTCGGTTATATCGCGCTTTTTAGATTTCCCTCGGGAACATCAATTTTTTTCCGGAATAAAAGGTAGCCTATGTTCTTTCTCATGGTCTAAAGATTGTCTGTGCCAAATTTCATCAAAATCGGTTGAGAGGTTTAGGCGGGAAAGCGTAACAGACAGACAGACAGACAGACAGACAGACAGACAGACAGAGTTACTTTCGCATTTATAATATTAGTATGGATTTTAGTAAGTAGGTTTGTAAAAGCCACGGTTAGCGCAGTGGTTTAGCTATTGACTGCTGCGCTGCGTGTCGCGGATTCGATACCCGCACACAACAAATATTTGTAAGACCTACAAGTAGTTGTTCCGGGTCTGGATGTTTGTGTATGTGAATTTATATGTTTGTAAACGCACCCACGATACAAGAGAAATTCATAGTGTGGTGCAACGATAAAAAAAACTTTTTTTAACTGGATGAGTTTGGTTTTTCTTATCTGACTACGCTGATAATATAATCTTGGTCTGATTATAAGAAGACCATGTAACATTTTAACCCATCTGCCTTTAAAGAAAGATTGATTAAAGATGATGATGATTTATGAACGGTCGTCTTATTATAGACTTCATCTTAATGATTGAGGTGAAGAGCTACTGGTGAAAAGTTGAAAAAGAAGAAGAGTTTATAGCAGTCGTGATGGCCTAGTGGATAAAACACCATCCTGTCAAGTATGAGTGCGCGGGTTCGATTCCAGGTCAGGCAAGTACCAATATAACTGTTCTAAATTATTAAAATTATACTTAATAAGTGTATCTTGGAGACCAATGACTGATTACAAGGTGAAGGAAAACATCTTAAGGATACTAGGGCCTGTAGCCAATGTAACATCGCTTCGTAGCGATGCGAAATCGAATACCAAACCAACCAATGGCGGGAACGCTTGACCACGTGATTTATCGCGTCGCGTGGTCTATCGTTCCCGCCATTGGTTGGTTTGGTATTCGATTTCGCTTCGCTACGAAGCGATGTTACATTGGCTACAGGCCCTGAACTTAATTCTAAAATCGCCAACCCGCATTGAGCAAGCGTGGTGATTACGCTCAATCCTTCTCTATATGAGAGGAGACTTGTGCCCAGTAGTGGGACGATAAAAAGGTTGATGATGATGACTAATTTATTATATAAGCCTTTATTGCTGAACTAACATTAAGTACTTAACCTAATTTACAAATTAACAATACCATAATCCTGTTCAGTGATCAGTGTGTCCTGGGGCCTCTTGCAGCTTTTTCCACTCGTCTCTGAGTTTGGCTTTTCTTGACCAGATAGCTTCTCCGACTTTTTTTATATCGTCCATCCATCTTTTTGCCTGCCTGCCTCTTTTCCTTTTACCATCACGTGGTTGCCACTCCGTTATGATTTTGGTCCACTTTATTCTGCTATCTCTTGCCATATGTCCTGCCCCTCTCCATTTTAACTGTCTTACTTTCTTTACTATGTCTCCCACCTTTGTTATGGATTGAACTGATCCGCAAGCGTGGTGATTACGCTCAATCCTTCTCTATATGAGAGAAGACCTGTGTCCAGCAGTGGGACGATAAAAAGGTTGATGATGATGACTAGTTTATAATTATACCTAAATAAAAAATATATACCTACGGGATCGAAATTACGAGTAAAACAGCGAAATCTGACTGTAAATTCAAAAAAAAAAAAGTTGTTTGTAAAAAAGCTGTATATCCAGTTTGTATGGTGTATTATTCAGCGGATTTTAAAAAACCTTGTGTCCAATTCATTGAAACGAGTACAGTAAGTAGATTAGTAGTTTCTGTTAATCCTGGCGGGCGTTGTTTTATCCGATTTGTAATTAATGATTATGAAGCATAAGTAGCCGGTATTATGTACATGTTCAAATGGACCTTCAAGCCTCATGAGCTCGGATTCAATGGTATCCACCATTAGATCATTAGATCCACAAGAAGACTGAAAATTTGTATACCTATTCTTTATCGTGGTCGCCTAGTAGTTCAACCACCAGGCTTTTAAGTACGAGTGTGCGGGTTCGATTCGAGGCCAGGCAGGTACCAATGTAACTTTTATAAGTTACTAGCTTTCCGCCCGCGGCTTCGCCCGCGTGAAGTTCGGTTATATCGCGCTTTTTAGATTTCCCTCGGGAATATCAATTTTTTTCGGGATAAAAGGTAGCCTATGTTCTTTCTCAGGGTCTAAAGATTGTCTGTGCCAAATTTCATCAAAATCGGTTGAGAGGTTTAAGCGGGAAAGCGTAACAGACAGACAGACAGACAGACAGATAGACCGACAGACAGACAGACAGAGTTACTTTCGCATTTATAATATTAGTATGGATATGTACCTACTGTCTAAGTACTAAGTATATTGGATACCAACGACTGATTAAAAAGTAAAGGAAAACATCGTGAGCATTTTTTTTGTTTCAAAAGAGTGAGAGATGGCCTATGCTTTCGGTCTAGCACTATCTCTTTCCTCATAGATGACTGATGATTGGAGAGAGATAAAGTTAGATGAAACTTCGTTTCCTCTCTTTCTTTCGGAGTGCCACAATACTCCTCTCAAAGGCACGTCCATTAGTATGTGTCGATGGTTGTGATATTTGACAGCCGCAAGCGCGCAAGGGGCGCGAGTTCGATCCCCGCGCAGTGCAAATATTTGTATGCATGAATATGAATATTTGCACTGGTCTGGTCGTGCCTCGGAAAGTACGTTAAGCCGTTGGTCCCGGTTGTCGTACGAACATATAATGGCAGTCGTTACGGGTTGTGGCAGCCCTCAAAAGTCCAACAATTGGTCTAACTGCAATGCTTCGATGTTGCCTTCGGGTTGTGGAGGTCAGACGGCAGTTGCTTCACGGAAAATATCGAAGTTTAGCCAAAATCAGCTGTTACACTGGTAAAGCAGACCCCAGACCCCAAAGCTGAAAAGCTTCGGATGCTACTGGGGCTAACGCTGAGATGATGATGATGGTTATATTTGTGTAGAAACGCCTTTACGTGATGGGCTATCAAAATTTTATGACTGAACAAAGCTAAAAACGAGGCATCCTTAAACAAATTCCATAAAAACGTGGTCTATTTTCTTTTGCTAATAAATCTCATATCTTTTTTTGTAGGCTGTCATACATCTGTCTAACTAACTAATGATATTATGACATCTCTGTGTGACCTTTAATAAACTGGGAAGCATATTCTTTTGTTAGCAATCGACAATACCACATTTCCTTACCATCAAGTTCTCGTGATTAATAGATGAATATGCCCAAATCACTAATGTACCATGATAGCCGTCACAAGGTCGGAACAGCAGACATCTAGGCGCCATAGTGGGTGGACGCCGGTATCACTACAGACAATACAGTAAACTATGTCGGGAAAGTCTTTGAAAATAACGAAGGAATTGGCTTAAGAGAGAGAGAGAGAGGGGGGAGATGGTAGAATAGGGAATTTGACTAAAAAAAATAATTAGTCCCTCAGTCAAATTTCCAAAAAATACTAGACACGTATTTTTTCTTTTTTCATATAAACAAAAAATTAAGACGATACAGCGCGTTGAAAACTCGTGTGACGTCACTGCACGCTACACTTTTTAACGAGCAGTGGCGTCACCAGCCACCACTCCTGATCTTTGATGCCTTTTATATTTGTCAATTTTTATTGATTTGATAAAACAAAATATACGTATCCAATATTTTTCTATAATCTGAATGACGGACTAAATAGAATCATTTTTTTTACCCAGGAAACATCCCTGGAGGTTAACTATTTGGCACATCAAGAGTATATTTTCTTCTTTGTGATATCAAAAAGAAGAACACACATACACTCTTGATGTGCCAAAATATAAAGAAAATCCTGTCCGATCCGTGAAGGTATTGTTAGGTATCGATAATTGCTTCTACTAATGCCTACAGAGCCAGACTAAACTTTAAAAATATCCCCCTAAAATAATAAATATTATTTCGCAAAAAGCCACTTATTTCCCACTAGCTTTCCGCCCGCAGCATCGCACGCGTGGAGTTTGGTTATATCGCGCTTTATAGGTTTCTCTCGGGAATATCAATTTTTCCCGGATTAAAAGTAGCCTATTATTTAATCCGGACTTCTAAATTTACGTCAGCAAAATTTCAAAGCAATTGGTTCAGTAGTTACGGCGTGAAAGCGGAACAAACAAACAAATAAACTCACTTTCCGATTAGTAAGGATTCAAAAAATAGTCTACGTTGTGTTTACTACTTGGTTTGATTAGAATTCACATAACAGAAAGCACTCTTGCATTTAGCAATAGTGTGTTTTATATTGTAATACATTAAATAATTGTAGTAAAAAGTATGCTTTTGGTTGCATCTATGGGTGCAATGCAACCAAAGCATACTAAAAAACCTTGTATAAAACTAGCTTTCTCCCCGCGGCTTCGATTATACCGCGCTTTTTAAATTCCTCATTTTCGGGGATTAATTGACGTTTAATATTATATTGTTTTAAACTACACACAGCGCCATCTATCACCAAACTGGTATGAAGCTGTGCCTGCAGCACATTTCCTTTTTTAGTACGATGAGATCACAAGACTCTCGTTACTCAATTACAGATAGGTTGATTTATAAGTCAGTCGACCAAATACCTCTGTACAGATTGTATGTCTTTCAACTATAAATAGTTATGTGTTTATGGAGTTTCATTGAAGGACCCTTGGAACACAATTTACACTAATAAGAGGACACAACACTGGTGACCCCGACGTGATTTGAACACGCAACCTTCTGATCTGGAGTCAATAATCACCAAAATCTAATAATCTTCTAATAGTCTTCTGATCTGGAGCTAACAATATTTTTGTTTTTCCTCGGGAATGTAAATTTTTCCCGGATAAAAATTAGCCTATTATTTAATCCAGACTTCTAACTTTACGTCTGCAGAATTCCAATGCAATGGGCTCAGTAGTTACGAGGTGACAGCGGAACACACAAAGGAACAAACAAATTTACATTCCGATTTATAATATTAAGTAGTAAGGATTGAATGGTATTGAACTACTGTACATAGGTCTAGTATGAGTTATCACTACGAGACTCGATCGTCAATATCGAGCACATTTGGCGCTCTCATTGGTTGAGAGTTCTTACAACCTTGAAGCGGGCCAATCGATGAGTCAAACGCGCTCGATATCGACGATCGAGTCTCGTAATGTAAACTCATACTAGGTCTACTGTACACCTACCTACATAGTGGCTTGTGGTCCTTGCGGAGTAGAACTGTATTATTCGTAAAATGTCTGCGTCATGCTTGTTCCATTGACCTATACTTGTTTTGGCAAAGCATTCCGGTATTTAGAGGTTTTGGATTACGATGTAACAAACCAAGGTTTCTCATACCGATAAAGTTGGACTACATTGTGTTCAGATTAATCTGAGGCCATAGTTTGCTACTACAATAGTGTTAGAATGGTCGATTAGTGATCTCATAATGATTGATTTTGACAAGTTTTTAAGTCAAAGTCTTGCCGCCAAGCGATTCGTCGTGTTCCGGCATGATGTCTGGTGAAGCCGTACGACGGGTCTGAGCAATTGTGTTGCGATGTGTGCCGGGTACGATGCACCAAATGTTGTTGTGTCGGGAATTTGGTCGTGGAGGGTCTCCAGATCAATCTCCCTCTGGGTTTTTCATTGCATCACCTCGCTCAACTACCGTCTTCCTACCTATTCACTAAGTTTTTTAAGTGAATAGGCTTAATAAACAAGCGCGCTTTACCATCAGCGATTGCATCACTGCTTTCCATCAGGCGGGATTGCGGTCAAGCACTAGTTTATAATTAGTAAAAAGAAAAAAGGTTTCATAATCTACTAACAAAATGGCGTCATTATGACTTTCCGATGATCAATACTGACACTCCACTCCATATTAATAAATGTTCAAATTGAGTACAAGTTTTTAGAATATCATTTCTACTAACGGATTTTATAATAATTTCATTACATGACGACTGACCGATAATTGATCGATCATTATGAATTTAGCAGATTACGAACTTTTAGCACAATGACAAATTTATAAAAATAGCAGACCAGATCGCCTGGACGAATGCAGCCTTTGTCATGTGTTCTAATAGTCAGCTAAATAGGAAAGCCTTTAAACTACAGTGTCTGTTCCATTATAATCTGTATTCACGATTCATTTGCGAAAAATGTAAAAGTTTCTTGGAAAAATAGCTTGTAATTCTAACACGATAAAGTTTAGTTTACGGTAGAACTTCAAACATTTTTATAACTTTTTCAATAGCGATAAACACGCTGAAATCAACTTACTGTCTTCGGGCGAAGTCACAAAACTGCTTTGTGGCATTGTATCGTAAAAACAACGATACACAGCAATAGGCTTCTGGGTGTGTGTCGTTGTACGGCGTCAAAGATTTTTAGGATGCGACGCCGCAACGCAGTCTTGTGGCATCTCCCTTACTCTTTCACAGTGCATACGGTGCTGTTATGGTATTCACTACCGCCTGACATAAGGACTGCCAAACTGTTGCAGTTTTTAAAAGACGAGTAATAAATATAACACAACAGTGGCGAAGAGTCCATACAAGCCGATTCCCACCGGGTTACCTTTCAAAAATCAGTTCCATATTCATACAAAAGTATTTACATTCTATTTCATTAACAAAGTATTATTAATCAAATGCCTGCGCGATTTACAATAGCAATAGTAATTCTTAGCAATACCCTAAGTATCACATTTCATTTTATAGTCGTAAATTAATCAGCGCTCAAATTTTTCGTACCTAAATTACATTAAAGGTAACTCGACGAATTACAGCTTATCTCGGCCAACGTTTTACTATGAGGCGAAAAGAGACAGAGCGTGTCACCATCTCTTTCTAATGCTCGCTAACTGTACGTAAAATTTAAAGAAAGATAGGCTATTCGCGACCGGGTAGCAGTTCTCTCCTCTCCTCTATTAGAATGAGACAAAGAAACGTTATAATGAAATCCTTCGCAAGTCATATTCTTTTTATTTTGGCATATTTTCGTGTTCCATTTCGTTTGGTTGAAAATAAATTATTGTTAGTATGTGACATGTGTTCGTTTTTCGTGTTTTTCGTTTGTTATATTTTAATATTTGTGGTATTTAAACTGTGACTGATTCTGTAACGTAATTTAATCGCAGATTTGGTTAAATACTGTGTATTTTGTTTGTTATTATGGCTTTAATTCATATAGAGTGCTGCTCAACTGACTACCTGCTGAATGAACTTAAAGTCTTACGTCAGCGTCGTTAAATAAATTGGACACCTATGAGCTTTTTTTACAGCTCCAGAATACGTCTTTGAAAGACGCATTTTCTCAAGTTTCGACTCTTTGCAGTTTAATTCTGACCCTCCCCATTTCAGTAGCTTCAGCTGAGCGGTCATTTTCTGCTTTAAAAAGCATTCACACATATGTGCGAAACTGCCAAAAAGAGCAGAGATTGTCCGATTTGGCTATCATGTCAATTAAAAAAAATTTGCTTAATAAAATGAAAAGTAATCCGAAATTTTATAACATCATTTTAGCTCATTTTGTTAAAAAAAAAACAGACGCATTGCATTACAATATAAATAACGTTGTGATTGTGTATAATTTGCTTTATTTTTGCTTAATATTTTTGTTGGTTTTGGATCGGTGTTTGTGTGGTTCGGTTTTTAACACTATTATTTTTGTAATTTTTTATTTTATTTTTTCTTGACTCTTATTCCCTAACAATAGGTACTTAACTTAGTACTTACTAACAAGCATGCATGTGTGGTATGGAGATGCACGTCGAAAAAGGCTTTTTTTTTCTTTTGCTGCCGCTTTTATCATACTTGAAAGACACTGTTATCAAATCATCAGTCCTTTTTGTATGGTGAAGGTGGGGCTTTTAATACTATTCTTATCTGAAGACCTCCTCCAAGATATCCTGCAGTAGGTAAGTGTTTAAGTGTTTATTTTTTTGGACCGGCTTCCCTTTGTCAAAATTTCACCCTTCGCCACTGTAACACAATGTTTCTACTTTTTCATAGTTGTTCATGTACATATTTATTTTGATTTTATTATATAAATTTTGTCGTTCTAGAGATATTTATTTTAGAAATAAGTATGTATGTTAGTGTATTCTCATAATTTTTCTTTTTGATTTTATAAAACTATTATCTTTTGGATCCTTTACTTTTTGACACGCTGTCTATATCTATTGCCCTATGGCAGATATGCTGGAGAGTGTAGTCTACTGTCAGAAATGAGGAGATCCGTAGAAGAACGAGAGTAACCGACATATCCCGAAGAATTGCAATACTTAAGTGGCAGTGGGCCGGGTACATTGCCCGTAAGACCGATGCCCATTAGGGCCGAAATGCAACATAAGTAGGCCCCCGATAACGTGGACCAAAGACCTGGTGAAGGTTGCGGGAAAACACTGGATGAGGGAGGCGCAGAACCGGTCCTCGTGAAGATCCTTGAGGCTGGCCTATGTATGTCCAGCAGTGGACGTCTTTCGGCTGAAATGATGATGATAATGAGATATGCTGGAAGAGATTTCTTATAAAATAAGCTTCATCTCAGTATTTTTTTCTGAATGGGTTGGAACCAACTACCTACACATCTTAAGTCTGGGCAGGCCCAATGAGCCACTACTATTTTTACTGGGCTACCACTGCACTTCGCTGATAGTTTCAGTAGAATGTGACCTATAGTTTAGGTCCCACACATTTCCACAAAAGGCCTATATTATTACCAATTTGAAGACACTTTATTCAGTCCCTCAATTCTTCATAATCACTACATATTATAAAACAAAGTCACTTTTACTTTCCCTATGTCGCTTTGTATGATTCAATCTTTAAAACTATGCAACGGATTTTGATAGGGTTTGCTTTAATGGATAGAGTGATTCAGGAGGAAGGTTTTTATGTATATAACATCCATAATATATACGAGGAACACTGTTAATTTCGGGGCGCTAATTATAGATAAACCATTACGCAAAAAATCGTTTAAATTATTAGACACTCCTTTCTTTGCCCTCGAGAGATCAGGGGCGTAAAGGTTGATTTCTTACAACACGACAGGATAACGTTAAATGGTATAAAAGTCTCGCAAATAAAGATGGAGGGTACTTCGTCTTAGCGGTCATTCATTGGGCTAATTTTATGTGATTTTTTTTATGGTTGTCTACCGAAATAAATCTAATGGGATGTTTATACGTATTTGATGGTTTTGGGAGAACGTGGCCATCTGTGTCTGGATTTGTGGAGAGTGAATTACTTCATTGCTGCCAGTCTTCAGAGCACGTTTTCGAGTGATGGATGTGATGAGTTGGACGCCTAAGTGTCTTTAAAAATTAAGAATTTTTACACAAATAAAAAGGTAGGTTTATTGTACAGTAATTATTGAGAGTTTTAACTTAGTATCCAGTGAGTTTTATACAAATCTGCTGCTGATATGAGAACAATAGCTGGGTCTAATGGGAATATCTTTGTAAAAAGTAGGTATATACATATGTCATCATCATCTCAGCGTTAATCGCAGTCGCGTCCGATGCTTTTTTTTCAGCTTTCGAGTTTGGGGTTCGCTTTACCAGTCTAACTGCTGATTTTGGCCAAACTTCGATATTTCATTGCATCACCTCACTCAACTGCCGTCATCCTTTCTATTCCTTAGTTTTTAAGTGAATAGGCTTAATAAACTAGTGCGCTTTACCATCAACGATTGCACCACTGCTTACCATCAGGCGGGATTGCAGTCAAGCACTAGTTTATAATTATTAAAAAAAAAAGCAACTGCCGTCTGACCTCCGCTCCAGCTCCGCTCAAGATGTCAGCACATCGTGACGAGGTCCTCGAAGACCAATGCCTCCTGAGTCAGGGTTGCGGGTTGTTTAAAAAAGAAACCGTGGCCCTGGCGCACAGCCAAGTGAAGAAACACGGGTGGGTTTTAGTCAGTAAAAGTCTGACACGCCCTTCCACTCCGCTCAGAGCGGGAGAGGTCATTTGATGATATCCCATCCAGAAAAAAACCGGCCAAGGGCGTGTCGGACTCACGCAAAAAGGGTTCCGTACCATTGATTTATGAAATTAAAGGATTTAAGTTATTTGTATGAAAGATTACGCGGTAATAAGCGGTTTGCTATTGACGAAGTATTAAAAAAAACTACTTACTAGATCTCGTTCAAAACAATTTTCGTTGGTAGTTTTTATAGTAACGTACATCATATGTTTTTTTACATTTTTCATTTACTTGTTTTGAAGTTAGGGTGGGGGGGGGCAATTTTTACACTTTGGAAGCGCCTGTCACGCAAACTATTCGGTTTAGAAAAAAAATATTTATAAACCTCGATTTCATTTTTGAAGACCTATCCATAGATACCCCACACGTATGTGTACCTATGATGAAAAAAAAAAATTGAGTTTCAGTTCTAAGTATGGGGAGCCCCCAATATTTATTACTTTTTTTTTATTTTTGCATCAAAATCCTAATGCGGTTCACAGAATACATCAACCTACCAAGTTTCAACAGTATATCTCTTACAGTTTCGGAAAAAAAATGGCTGTGACATACGGACGGATAGACGGACAGACAGACATGACGAATCTATAAGGGTTCCGTTTTTTGCCATTTGGCTACGGAACCCTAAAAAAGGCTTTAGGTGTATGTCTGTTTCATCATACTGTGACCAATAAAAGCGATGAATCAGTAGAAAATGTGAGATAAACAGAGAAAACTATTCATATTTGAAGGCTTCCGTTGTGTGCGCTGCGTAAAGGGTTCAAGTTACCCAAAAACGATGAAATAAAACTTGGTAATCTCGAGCATAATAAAAGAAACTGGCGAATCGTGTGCAAAATCTTATAACTGACCAGCGGCTGCCAGCGACTTCGTTCGCGAGATTTAGTTATGCTAGGCTCCTGTTGGTCACATCGTGATATTATGTAGCCTAAAGCCTTCCTGAATTAATGGGCTATCCAACGCAAAAAGAATTTTTCAAATCGGACCAGTAGTTTCTGAGATTAACGCGTTCAAACAAACAAACTCATATTAGTATAGGTAAAATGTGACTGTACTAAAGGTAACAGACCTATGACCCATGAAGGGTTAGGAAGGCCTAACCCTACCTGGATTATGTGCGTGTTGACCCTTGCTATTATCAAACTAAAGATTGAGGTGTGTCACCCTAATGCGATAATTCGTGGAAAGTGCTTGAGATTGTATTAAGTTGGCACGCGAGGACGTAGTCAGGTTAATGGTAAACTTTATACGGAATTTAGAGACAATAACCTTTCCAAGTCGTGGTGGCCTACCGCCTAGTGGTTAAACACCAGCCTCTCAAATATGTGTGTGCGAGTTCGATTCCAGGTCAGGCAAGTACCAATGTAACGTTTCTAAGCTATATGTACTTTCTAAGTATATGTATATTGGACACCAATTACTGATTATAAGGTGAAGGAAAACATCTTGAGGAAACCTGGACTTTAAGCCTGAAATCGCCAACCCGCGTTGAGCAAGCGTGGTGATTACGCTCAATCTTTCTTTGTATGAGAGGAGACCTGTGTCCAGCAGTGTGACGATAAAAAGGTTGATGATAACCTAACCTTACTTCGGCCGGTTTATTCAGCTAAAACGCATTTAATGTATTTTCCATAGCAAGCGACACATCAGGCGATGCGTCGCGTGACCGAAAGTTCGGCAGACGTAGCTGAACGTTCGGCGTGTGTTGCGCATCGCGCGCGTGGCGGTAGCGAAAAGAAGACACGTCTTCTAAGCCCTCTATAATAGGTAATATTCTAATTAAATCCATTTTCCTGGGCAATTCAGGTACGTCACATTAACCGCATACCATAAAGTGTCGACACAGACAGACTGACGATGACGCCACATAACTTTGCGTCGCGTAGCGCGCTGAACAAGACTCCCCGTTTTGATCGTTTGGTTTGTCATAAAAACTGAATATTGCGACTGACACTTCAGCCGCTGAGCTTTCGGCGCCGTACGTTCCGTAGATGTGTCGCGATCCTAATGGTAAAATAGCCTTGAAAGTTATGTGTGAAAATTTTGTATTATCTGTGGCCTGAAATGAAATGAAATAAAATGAAATGAAATCGTTTATTAAGCAAGTAGGATCACTGATCACTTTTACACGTCATGTTTATTTTTTATTTTATTTTTTTAACTAGATGACGCCGGCATTTCCTAACTGACTACCTCTGAGAAGAAATAGCCGAAACAAACTCAAGGATCATCGTCTTTTTTCAAGTCCAGACATTAAAAATGAAAATGTTTACAATAATTTACCTTATAATTACGCATATTGCTTAATAACAATTAACAATGCTTAACAGGCGAGCAGCTCAGTCCCAAGCTTTTTTGTCTTCTAAATAATCTGTGATTTTATAATACCCCTTTTTGCAAAGTTTGGCCTTTATATGGTTCTTAAATCGTTTAATGGGTAAGTTTCGAACGTCCATGGGAAGCTTGTTGTAAAAGTGTATACATTGACCCATGAACGAGTTGCCTACTCTGTGGAGACGAGTGTGATGTAAAGCAAGATTGTGTTTGTTCCTGGTATTTATATTATGAATATCGCTTATCTTCTTAAAATTGATTACGTAACTTTATCTTTTGCAGAATCATCGCCTAAAATTATGCGCTAAACATATCGTTATTGTCTTTGTAAGGCGATTGTTATCTTTTATGTTCTTATAAAAGACATGGCAACAAGCTTATATGAGAATATTGTTCTCGTAAATGAGCTTATTCAGATTCATTTTAAAACCTGCCTTTTGCGAATTGGTCTCAAATACAAAGGATTCACAGAACAATAGTGGACACATACACTGTGGCCTTATTACAGAGCTAGCTTTACCATTAAGCCCAAGTTTCAACCAACAAGCAAGTTATAAATTTTTATCTGTATTCGGACAAAGATACAAAAACGGACTATAAGAACTTTACGGTCATTAGAATAAAGTTTAAAATACAGAAACCGTCTCGCAGGTTAGAGCACAATTTTTCGATCAAATAGAAGACGCCAAAAAGGACACAGGCCGCCTCTGGATGAGTGGCCACGCGTTCCCAGTGCGGGGTTCGAACCTACGACGTACATTTTGTAAGTCGCGGTCGATACCATTAGGCCACCACTGTTCACAAACTGAACTTAAATTAAGCACAATGCATCTTTTCCTTTATATTCCTTTAAGAAAAGGACAGAAAATAAAATATTAGATTAGTCCTGTCTCTTAATTACGTAAATTGACGTAATGTTATCAGCCATGTTTTTAATTGGTTTTAAATTATATATGGACCCTCTTAATTTGACAGAACTAAACTATTACTTCATCTTTTGTCTTTTTCATAAGGAAATGGAAAGAAAGAGATGCTATGATTTTTTTTTGTTCAATTCTTTCCGTTCTTCTGGACGGAAAAGGCAAAGGCATAGTACGCCATACAGCCTAGTCTTCAGTAAATATATTCTTGAGTAAACTTCTATCCTAACTTATCCTAATTAATCCTAACTTATCCTAGCTTATCCTAAACTTATCCTAACTAATCTAACTCCTTTCGTTTCCCGCGTTTGGACGGTAAGGAGCGGTTTAGCGTAAAGACATGATGCGGCCACTATGCTACAATATTTCACTGTTCTTTTTGAATTATTCACTGAATGCACTTTTTACTACATAAATCACGCGTTTTTATTTAGTAAACGACACTATAAATAATTTTAAAAGTCCAATGAAAAATGAGCGTGACATTCCCGCCAAACCTCAGAGATGCTATGAACTTCAATGTAGTTTTCTTTTTAAACAGGGAAATGGCTTCAGTGCCTCTTTAAAATAAACTTTCACACTAACTAGAATCCTTTGTGCAATAAAGCCACGCTAAAGTAATGGTTCTCTTGTAACACAGTGCTACACAGAGCCGTAGTAATAAGGTCCCGCGAGTACACTTTTGATTAATGGATTCTTTAAACAGAAACGTTACATATTTCTTATATATTTTTAGGTTTCAAAATGTTTATTTTTATGTTTTACTAGCTGTTGCCCGCGACTCCGTCCGCGTGAACTTTTGCTTATAAGCGCCTGTTAAAATAATGGGAGCAATATGTACGTCCGCGTTCGCTCCCATTTTCGCAACATTTTTTGTTACTGCTCTGCTCCTATTGGTCATAGCGGGATGTTATATAGCCTATGTCCTTTCTCAGACTCCAGACTATCAGTGTGCCAAATTTCATTACAATCGGTTCAGTAGTTTTGGCCTGAAAGGCGGACAGACAGACAGACAGAGATACTTTTAGCGTTCAAATGCTTCGAAAGTTGTTGTTGGCCACGTGCTCCGACACGACTATATGCGCTACTCCAACTGATTATGATGGGCAAGGTAGAAGGGACGAGGCGTGCTGGACGAAAGAGAAAACTCATGGCTGCGAAACATCAGGGAGTGGACCGGCATTACTTCCGTCGAAAAACTGTTTGGACTCACGGTTGACAAGACCGAGTACAAGAAGCTAACGGCCAATCTTCAGGATTGAAGAGACACTGGAAGAAGAAAAAGAAACGAAAATATATTGTTTGTCCTTTGATCCGGTTATTTGAAACGGCTTGCACTTTCACGATGGGCCTCATACGAAGGCTCAGAGTCACACAAAGATTTGATGAAAAGAGCTATGGTCGGAGTTTCTGTGCGCGATCGAACCAGAAATAAGGAGATCCGCAGAACAACCAAAGTCTCCGACATGACTCTTCGAATCGCTAAAATTAAGTGGCAGTGCATTATTCTTAGAACCGATAGCCGATAGGGCAGTATGGTTCGTGAGTGGCGGCCACGTACTGGAATACGCAGTGTAGGGAGGCTCCCAAAAAGGTGGACCGAGAACCTGGTAAAGGTCGCGGGAAGTCGATGGATCTGGCAACATTAGAACGGTCATCGTGGAAAAACTTGGGGGAAGCCTTTGTCGAGCAGTAGACCTCTATAGGCAGAAGAAGAAGAGGTGAAAAGTAATCAAATATGAAGCTTAATAATCACATATAACTTCAAAACTGATCTGATCATCAACCAAAATGAATCTTCGATTCTCATGACGTTCAATTTTGGTTTACTGAATGTAAGATTGCTACAGTGAGATCTTCCAAAAGGTATAACGACTGCTCGTGACAACGTTTGTTGAGTCAATTACGGTTTCGCAAAATATAAGAATACTGATGGAAATTGTATCGCTAACATTTTCTTTGTTATTTTAATGTCAAATCAAATGAATTTTCTGGATAGGGAGAGGAAAGCGATTGATGGATTGAATAAAATAAAAGGGAGTGAATGCGTGAAAGTGAATACGAATGATGGAAGTGATTGGCGTGATAATAGACTGCGGCGAATGAGTTGACAGCCTCCGTGGCGTAGCTGTGAACGCGGATGCTGCGCAAGGAAGCGCAAATATTTGTATGTTTTAATATGAATATTGGCACTGGTCTGGTCGTGCCTCGGAAAGCACATTAAGCTGTTGGTCCTTAATGGCCGTCGTTACGGGTTGTTGAAGCCCTCAAAAGTCCAACAATTGGTCTAATTGCAATGCTTCGATATCGCCTTACGATTTTGGTGGTCAGACGGCAGTCGCTTCATGGAAAATATCGAAGTTTAGCCAAAATGAGCAGTTAGACTGGTAAAGCGCACCACAGACTCGAAAGCTGAAAAAGCTTCGGATCTGACTGGGACTAAAGCTGAGATGATGATGATAATAGACGGGGGAAAATGGTAACATGGGGCCGGAAGATGTGACTAATCCCCGCGCTGTGTTCAACTTAAATTCAATATTCTGGTCTTAAGATAGTGAAAATTTGAAATCACCAAACCCATGTAACATTGGGTTAAACGCTTTGGTTTTTGAGTGGAGATCACAAAATGGTAATGCTAAGGTGGGACGCCCTCAGACTAGGTGAAGAGGCGAACTTTGCAGACTGAAAGCAGCTGGACCAGAGTTGCTGAATACGGAGTTGAATGGCGTGCTATGGGAGAGGCCAACTTCCAGCAGTGCATTTCATCAGAATGTTGAAGCCATGCAATCAAAATTTTCTAGAGAACAATAATAAAATAAATAGTTATTTGTGTAACGTGTTCCGGCATGATGTCTGGTGAAGCCGTACGGAGGACGGGTATGAGCAGTTGTGTTGCGATGTGTGCTGGGTACGATGCGCCAAATGTTGTTGTGTCGCGAGTTTGGTCGTGGAGGGTCTCTAGACCAATCTCCCTCTGGCGCAGCATTGTTGGTCGGGTAGTAGGCTTAACATTGCATCACCTCACTCAACTGCCGTCTTCCTTCCTATTCACTCGGTTTCTTTTAATAAAGACGATATTGTGCAACAACCTCCCAAGCAGCACAGTTTCCCTAAAAGATATTAATTTTATGAAAGAGAAGCCATGGAAAACACAAAAAAAATAAATAAAATGTTTTATCTTTTATAACAGAGCAGTAGTGGCCTAGTGGTATCGACGGCGACTTACAGGTTGTAGATCGTAGGTAGGAACCCCGGCAGGCGGCTAGAAGACATCGTGGGTTTCCTCACGTATGGTATGTCCTATAGTCAAAACTTCGAAGACATGTGACAAACCTACACTGGGCCCGCGTGGTAGATTACGGCCCACTTCCTCTCACCGAGAGAAGTGAGAACATAATAGGCTGATTATGTAAACCATTTATTAGCCAGCGCACACCAAGATACCTAACAACAAAAGCGCGAATCTAATTTGTTTGTTCCAGGAAGCTTTAAAGAAATTGATCGTTCAATTTGGACAGTCATCTTTGACGGATTGTCGAATCAAAAATGTCGATTTTCAGAACAGCCTGAAAAAGCCTATCTGCTGTCGAGCAATTCTCTTTAGAATGTTCCCATTTACAATCTTTCAATGATACCTTGACAAGATGATGGCTTGCAAAGTCGTGGTGGCCTAGTGGTTAAAACACCAGCCTCTCAAGCATGAGTATGCGGCTTGGATTCCAGGTCAGGCAAGTACCAATGTAACTTTTCCAAGTTATATCGACGCTTGAAAAACAATCATATCTAAGCGACAAAAATTCGTAAATTGAATTATATGTATACACCATTCGAACCGCCAGATTTTTCTGCGTCGTTTGGTGTAAATAACTAAATTTACGAATTTTTGTCGCTTAGATAAGATTGCCTTTCAAGCGTCGATATGTACTTTCTAAGTATATCTTGGACACCAATGACTGATTAAAAGGTGAATGAAAACTTCTTGAGGAAACCTGGACTTTAAGTCTGAAATCGCCAACTCGCATTGAGCAAGCGTGGTGATTACGCTCAATCATCGCTCAATCAATCTCTGTATGAGAGTAGACCTGTGCCCAGCAGTGGGACGATAAAAAAAAGGTTGATGATGATGATGAATGATACCTCTAACTTCGCAACATTTTGACAACTTTAGGACAATAATCCTTGCTGATGTGAAATTACGACTGGATTTTGAACGTATTTTTATCTCGTATACGGGAGTTGGCCTTGAACTATGCTGAAAATAGTGACAGATTTACCTCAAGCAATACTCGCTTATATAACTTAATTTGTCTGAATTTAAGCTCACTAATGTTCGTTCATTACCTTCCAGCGAATTCAAAAGGGCTTAATTATGTGTGAATCTAGAAATTAAACACGGTTATCATTATAAACGGGCCCCAATTCTGTTTGATAATTACTACCCCACGTGGATACCACGTACGGGATCAATCCTCCCCCTCTCTTTCTTTGAATTTGGCGTGGTTTAAGACTAACCATGCCAAATTCTCCGTCATTGTTGTCACTGTTGTCACTGTTGTTTCTTGCACGTTCTTCTCCCTATAGATCTACGCTTTGGAACGTGCAACTTAGCTTCACTTTTCTTGGACTGACCGACATTGACTATTCAAAATCACCAACGGATGGTTAATTTGAAATAAACAATTATGATTTTGATTTTGAGAGTTGCAAGCCCTGAGTTTAAACCTAACCAGACAAGCTTTACTTTGTGTACATAATTTCATCACCACCGCTGTCCAAAACCACGAAGATAAACATGGTGAGCTCGGAGACCTATAGACCTAGATATCCTAGTATGAAAAATTCGAAGACATGCGACATCTAACAACCCGCACTGGGCCCACGTAGATCACAGTCCACTCCATCTCACCGAGAAGATGCCCTAACTCCATTTCAGTGGAAGCAATATATGCAATATGTAAAGAAAACCCTGTCCGATCTGTGAAGGTATCGGTAACTGATTCTACTAATGCCAACAAAGCCGGGCTAAACTTAAAAAAAATCCCCATAAAAAAAATATTATTTCGCAAAAGGAGGTAACTTAATATATGTGCGGTAGGCAATACATGCGCGGGCGAAGGGGGGCATGGTATGCGGCACGTGGTCGCATCGCTCGTAATAATACCGTCGATAATGGCGTTGTAACTTTTTTTAAAAAATATCAAATTTTGGGGAAGTTGGAACTAATTCGCGGAAAAAAGAATTATTTTAAAATTCATTAGTATTGTTACTATATTGATTAAGTATGTAAAATTTCATATTTTATTTGGTCACGTGTTTACTTAACCTTTATTATCCTTATGAGTCGGACGGGGTTTTCTATACATATTGTATAGGCTCTTTATGTTATTATTAGATGTTCAATGCTAACAATCTATTAAAAACAAAACACAATCACTGTTCTAAATACAAAAACAAACGTTAACAAAGCGGTTCGGATACGGTTATTGTAAAGCCGTGAACCGGAGACGGGCCGCATGGTAATACACAATGCGAATGCAACGTCTTCGCTTGCCGGATGACGTCAAATGTTGTTAGAATGGCGGAACCCGCGGAACTGGCCCTAGATTGTGTAGACTGAGTATATTTATAAGATGAACAATAATGTAAGTTAGGTATTGTTTGGTTTCTTGTACAATACATACAGTGTGGTCGTGTAGTCACCTCAATGTGTAAATACCTTTTCTCTTTGGAACGTAATTTTTTTTAGTCAAAGCACAAACCCGCTTCTGAAAAAATTTTGCTGTAAAAATTGCTTGAACCCTGAAAAGGGACTAAAGAAAAGTTCTTTGCGTTAATTGTGGGGAAATCTACAATTGACACTGATGAAAAACCGCTCTAAAAGCAGTAACGAAGAATTTTGATAAAGACAAAATTACATGGGGTTTGGACGTTGATGGTAAAGCGCGCTAGTTTAATATGAGCCTATTCACTCTAGCCTTGAAGACACCTAAATTGTAGTCCGACGGAAATACCGCCGCTGGAAAATTGTTCCAGTCCCTAGATGTACGCGGTATAAAAGATGAGGCTAAACGCTTTGTCCGGATCGTAATGGTGTCAACAACGTAAGGGTGGAAACTGGTCGTACGACGGGTCGTCCGATGATGGAAAGGAGCAGGGGAAATTAAATCATGCATCCATCATCAATTAGGTAAATGTAGGCGTACTATAGGTAAACCTCTGCCCGATCGTATGCGGAAAAAAGGCGTGGTGTTATGTAATATTCTTAGTAACGAGTCAGCCAAAAAGAACTATGCCCAATAGCAAACAAGGTACACATTATCATATGTTATTCTAGCCGCGCCATTTCCATCCCGCGGGAATATCATTATAGACTCATATCTTAGCTACCACGGTGTATTTTATTTTCTGAGTAGTTTTTATATTTCTATAATTGACGCTTTTAACCTGCACATGATTCTCACATAGTTAATTACAAAGCGTAGATGTGCTTTGAAATGAGTTTGGGGCTTCGTCACCTAATTGACCGAACCTTTGACAATTCTGAAGTTATCATTATCATCATCTGAACGTATAATCCCGGTTGGACCCATGGCTTTCGCGTTGGAACCCGGGGTCCGCTTTCCTACATACTCGCCTCTATTTCGCACGATCTCTGGCATCCCGTGGTGTGAGATTGTGTAAGAATACAATACTAGAATAGAAAGAAATAGAAATATTTTTATTGGCACAAAAGACACATTTTTAAATTTTTGTGTACAATAATACTGCATTACAATAGTTAGGTACAATACCCTGTCTCCTAAACTAGGCTAGGCCTGTATCTTAGGGGGCAGTGCCCGGCTCTTTATAATGATGTACACTTTAAAAATAATTACAGAACATAAATATAAAGATTTTACAAAGGGTAACACAACGGGCGGTCTTACCACTAAGAGCGATCTTTTACAGACAACCTTTGGATGGAATACTAAGGAGAAAGAGAGAGAATTAATGTAGGTAATCTACAGTGTACTATTTACAAAGATTATACCGATCGCCAATTTGCCAGCGGCGGTGTTTCCGTCTGACTACAATTTAAGAGTCTTAAAGGCTCTTAATAAACTAGCGCGCTTTACATGAATGATTACATCACAAAAATTATTTTAATAAAAAAAGTCGTAAGTCGAGGTGGCCTAGTGGTTAAAACACCAGGTTTATCTGGCGTCCGTGTCATGCAAAGTGAAAGAAGTTGTACAACGCGTACAAAAACGTATTAGCATACCTGGAAAACTTCTCATTACAGAGATACTGAAGAAGTTCCTAGTGAGAGTTCCTAGAAGTCGTGGCGGCCTAGTGGTTAAAATACCAGCCTCTCAAGTATGAGTGTGCGGGTTTGATTCCAGGTCAGGGACGTACCAATGTAATTTTTCTAAGTTAGATGTACTTTCTAAGTATATCTTAGATACCAATGACTGATTAAAAGGTGAAGGAAAACATCTTGAGGGAACCTGGACTTTAAGTCTGAAATCGCCAACCCGCATTGAGCAAGCGTGGTGATTACGTTCATTCTTTCTCTGTATGAGAGGAGACCTGTGCCCAGCAGTGGGACGATAAAAAAAGGTTGATGATGATGATGATGATTAGTTGAATATTATAAAAAATATATACTAAATAGAATATATTAAAAAATATATTAATAGAAAGTGAAGAAACTAAGGGCGGAACGGAAGAGCTTATCACACTTTTACTAACTAAAACCCACCCAGGTTTTAGTTAGTAAAAGTGTGACAAGCCCTTCCGTTCCGTCCAGATCGTGAGGGGCAATATGAAGATTGCCTATCCACAAAAAAAAAATCCGTAGGATATGGTTAAAGATTAGTTCGAAACGGATTTTTACTTAATTATTAGAAAATAAAGATTTAATTTATCAAACTAAATTTGATTCCAAAACATTCATGCATTTCTTGCTGAACTCCAACCATACCGAAGACATTGGGTTAATCTCCTTTGGTGCCACAACCACACTACAGCCACGACCACACCACAACGACGCCACGTGGTCGGGCGTATATTTTGTATTGAAAATGGATATTACAATTCACACGTCCCACATTTTGCCGTTGTTATCGACCTGTGTAATACGACCACATCGCAACCACATCGCGACGGCAACGCTACCACCACCGGCGGCGGTACCGCGGCCTCTTCGCCACGACATGACGTCATCAACAGCCTATAGTTGTATTTTTAATTAGACGGAGTCACCTGACAGTTTTGATGAAATAAAAATAGTGTTGTGACAAAGTGAATGAAAGACAACGCAACCACATCGACATTGTGTCGGTACCACAACGCACTGCAAAAAGCCGCTGCGACACTATTCACACATAACCACAGCTTGACCACATTTTGTCGCTGCAACGTGGTGTGAATTGAACCATACTCTTAATTCTATAGAACTCTCAACTTTCATAAACATGTTAAAGCAACCTTCAAAACATTGTATAAGTACAACAAACAGCAAAATATCGATTTTATGACAAATCTTCAGGAAACAGTAAAGAACAACCAGATAATATTTCATAGCTATGATAAAACTTATAGGGAACGCATAAGTATTTGTGAGAAATCCCATAAAACAAGAGTTACTGCTTTACAGCAGTTCTAGATATTAAGAATATAATATGGATAACTTTATCGACATATTTTTGAAGGGTGGAAACAACATCATCGTCATCATTTCAGCCGATATACTTCCACTGCTGGACATAGGCCTCACCAAAGGATCTCCACGACAACCGGTCCTGCGCCTTCCACATCCAGCGGTTTCCCGCGACCATCACCAGGTCGTCGGTACACCTTGTCGAGGCCTACCCACGCTGCGTCTTAAGGTGCGTCGGCCCCATCGGGCATCTGACCTACGGGTAATGTGTCTGGCCCACTGCCACACAATTTTGAGTATTTTTGTGTGTAGTCGGCAGGTACTCTAGATCATATATTAACTACTGAAGATACACACAGAATACTTTTTATCGCGATATTGCCGCCAAGTGATTCGTCGTGGTCCAGCATGATATCTGGCGAAGCCGTACGGAGGCCGGGTCTGAGCAGTAGTGTTAGGATGTGTGCCGGGTAGGATGCGCCAAATGTTGTTGTTTCGGGAGTTTGGTCGTGGAGGGTCTCCAGATCAATCTCCCTTTGACGCGGCATCCTTGGACTTGTTGTTGGGTTTAACATTGCATCACCTCCCTCCACTGCCGTCTTTCTTCCTATTCACTCAGTTCCTTTTTTTATTGAGTAAATCGGCTCTTAATAAATTAGAGCGTATGAACGATTGCGTCACTGCTTAAAAAAAATTGCCACGGGATGACGTAAACGGAAACTTATAGGGGTACAATCGCGCGACGCAGCTAGTCCATTATTAATATTATAAATCAGAAAGTGAGTTTGTTTGTTCCGCTTTCACGCCGTAACTACTGAACCGATTGCTTTGAAATTTTGCAGACATAAAGTTACAAGTCCGGATTAAATAATAGAGTACTTTTTATCCCGGAAAAAAATAATATTCCCGAGGGAAATCTAACAAGCGCGATATAACCAAATTCCACGCGGTCGGAAAGCTAGTATTCTGTAAAATGCAGTGAATCGTTTTCATGTGTTTGAAGCAATAAAATATTCATAGCGAAAAGATACCTATGAGCTGTGTGACAAATGTCATAATATGTTTACCATTATGTTATATTATGTTTTAGTAACTAATGTTTGCTCTTCAATACTACCTATAGGTACAGAAGACAGTAGATCAATCTACTATAATCTGTCAGATTGTCAATTTTATCTTTAAAGCGTTAAGGCTCAAGGTTGATTGGGAATATCTGATAGTTTAGGGTAGCTTGACCTGAGCTGCCGTCCGTGTTTATGTGACCGTAAACGAGGCAAAAGGAGTAAGCACGAATCGTATCAAACGGCGTTCTGAAAGTCATCATCATCATCATCTCAGCGTTAATCCCAGTCGCATCCATAGCTTTTTTCAGCTATGGAGTCTGGGGTCCGCTTTACCAGCCTAACTGCTGATTTTGGCTAAACTTCGTTATTTTCCGTAAAGCGACTGCCGTCTGACCTCCACAACCCGAAGGTGACATCGAAGCATTGCAGTTAGACCAATTGTTGTACTTTTGAAGGCTTCAACAACCCGTTACGACTGCCACTAGATGCTCGTATGGCCACCGAGGCCAACGGTTAACGTGCTTTCCGAGGCACGACCAGACCAATTCAATTATTCATATTCATGCATGCAAATATTTGCACTGTGCGGGGATCGAACCCACGCCTCCTTGCGCAGCGGCCGCGTTCGCTACCGCTACACCACAGAGGCTGTCCAAAAAAAATCGCGTTCTGAAAATCGATACTATAAAACCTCAGCGTAAAAAGTTAGGTGTTTTTTTTTTCTTTTTTACATAATATTTAAACTGTTGTTGTTTAAAACCCTTATCCCGCCCCGCCTAATAGTAAGCAATTATGTAATCGTTGATTGATGGTAAAGCATGCTAGTTTATTAAGAGACTATTCACTCTAGCCTTGAAGACACTTAAATAACGAGCTAAATCTCAGGAGCGGTCGCGTGACATTAACAGTGGAAATGGCTATTCGCATTCGGACAGCTCGAGAACATTTAAAGAAAGAAAGAAAGAAAGAAATATATTTATTCCGCACAAACAAAACGCACGTTACAATTAGATACCATAAAATATACATTAACAATAAAAGTAAAAAGAAAAAAGTACATAGAAAAAAAAATATATATATATAACCAAAAGTCTCGTACTCGAACATGCAAACTACTAAAACTACAGTTTGCTGTCAAAGCCAGGGCCATATATAGCTCAAATTATTTGACATTTGACAATTAGATCCGGCTGTCATCTGTAATGCGCCCGCGAAACTAGCTGATGGCACTGATGACAGTAAACCAAACAATAAAATAAAAATACAAAAAAATAAATAATAATTGCAGAGTGAAGAAAACAATAAATTGTGTTACAAAACAAATAACAGTTAAACTGTGCGTCGCATCTGTGCAAGAATAGGTCGTTGCTCAGCAAAATGCTGAGATGCTGATTAATTGCGTTATTAACGTTGCTAATCAGAGGAATCTTTCGATCAATTAGCAATATATTATTTTTATTTCTATACTTCATCGTATATTAAAAAAATGCATTTAAAAAAATATACTTAGTTTATTCAACACTACATAATATAAAATGGCGGCCTTCTCGCCATTGCAATTCATTCTAGGCAACTATCAAAATTCAATAAAAAAGAATGTATATCCTATTATTAATTCTCAACGGCTTTTTTTGTCGGTACGTCGTAACTTCCTTCATACTTTATCGATAAACAAAAATGAGGCATAATTTTAAGGCTGTTTTTGCAAAAATATACAAATAACTCATATTTCAGTGATTTTTCGAAAATTTACGATTGAAAATCATGGATTTTTCTAATCCCGCCCGCGACCTATATATACTCTATCGAGCGTGAGAATGTGCGAATACTTCAGATAACCTAGTAATTCATAATAATAAAAAAAAAAAACTTTATTTAAAAACTATTACCTGCGCCGCTCGCGACATATGACTCTCTCTCTTTCTCTCTATGGCCTTCAATCCGTTTACTCTTTACACGTTAGTTATTCCAATATACATTTCAGTTTTTTATCTGTGGCACTGGAAATTGACGCCTGCGCGTTCATTATTTACAGGCTGCTCCAAGTTGCCATTTTAGGAAAATGTAAATAAATAAGTAACGTTTAATGAAAGTGAAATATGCTTACAAAATGAAAACTCAAAAGCCATATAATTATGTATGTTAAATAAATATTTCCATCAAAGCGGTACGCTGTATATTGCCGCCATACATGACATCGTTTTGTGTAAAAAGGTTTCTACAAACATGTCAAAAATTACAAAACTGGATGAGCAGATCATGCGAGGGGCATATAGATTGATGTCTAAAATAGTCTTATGAGGAAAGCATTACAGCTTTGTAATTTGGGTAATTAAATTGGATGCTTACCCAAATTACTTATGCAATCCATCAATTACAATCTCAAACATTTTAAAGTAATTTTAAATCCATCGCTTCATATATTCAAAAGAATTGCCTGCTCAGCAATGCAAATAGCGTAATGAATGTTGAAGAACTGTCAAAATTAAATTTATTGCCAGTGATAGTGCGTTATACAATTACCCGGCTGGGTATCCGAGATCCTATTCTTCGCATTCATGATAACAACCGACGATGGAGTGTGTGGTACTGGGCTTAGAATACTAACCTACATCCTCCCGTGGGTGTCGTAACAGGCGACTAAGGGAAGCGGGTAGCAGCGCTTCTACTGTTTAATATCAAATACTGCAATCCCCAACCCGCCTGCCAAGCGTGGAGATTATGCCAACCCCAAAAGCAATGAAAGGTTTGGAGGAGGCCTTTGTCCAGCAGTGAACATCTATAGGCTCAATCAGAAGAAGAAGAACCGACGATGCAGTCTAAAAAGTAGCTTATCCACTTTTAAAACCATTAAATTAAAAAAGAACTTCCTCTCTCTTTAAACATGTCATTATATTTTATTTGCTCTTGTGTGATGTTTATAAATTAGATGTATATATTTATTAGACTAGTATGATACACTTAACGTAAAGATTTATTATATAATCTATGTAATAATAGTACACTGTAGACTACCTACATTATTTTTTCTCCTTCCTCTTAGTATTCCATCCAAAGTTTGTCTGTAAAAGATCGCTGTTAACGATAAGACCGCCCATTGTGTCACCCTTTGTAAAATTTTTGTATTTATGTTCTGTAATTTATATGGTGTTTATAATAAAGAGTATTCTATTCTATTCTTATTCAAAAGCGAACAAACTACATATACAGTATGTTAACTAACAGAGGGCGTTCCCGTTAACCCGAAATAGTATAGCATACATACATGCTAAAAAAAAATATTTCCATTCGAAAACAAAATGTTTTAAAATTTTTCCAATAAGAAAATATTCAATAAAAAATTTAAATTGACATGTAAAAGAAACACACTGTACACGCGAACATGAAAGACGGCAACGTCGCAATTTATTTATACATGACGACTACTAGTTTGATTTAAAACAGGAGGTTTCAAATTTATTTCCAATTAGATTTTTTTTTAATTCGGATTTTTTTATGCTTATTTTTCTATGCTGATATTTTTATTTTAATCTATTAATGATATACAACGTGTAACATAAAGGGTATATACATAACAAAGGCATGGCATCTTTACATGATATCAAACGATATTGGAAGGGTTTTTTAATCCTATCTCTTTATGTTAGGAAGTTAAGAGGAAAAACACCGCCTGTGATAGGCTACTATCATACTAGTCGCACAGAGATATTGAAGACATTTATCGGATTTTGGCAAGTAATGTGACGGGTAACGAGTAGTTATTAACGTATGTAGTGTGCTGCCACGTTTGTTATGATTTGATTTTAAGAAACACACGAAACCGAAAATTTGGTACTAATTTTTTGAGTATTTAATTTTGAGTTGAAACCCTTCCGATATCGTTTGATATCATCTAAAGATGCCATGCCCTTGGTATGTATATACCCTTTTTATTACACGTTGTATATTAACGAGTTTAAGGGAACGCCCTCTGTTATTTAACATACTGTATACTAACCACCCACGTAAAATATTTTTAAGGTCGATGAAAATAGTGCTCACACGTAGAGGTATAACGACCCTATTTGAATACATTGATAACTGTTAGAGAATATCCAATTACCATTTTGTTAGCTGTTACCATACGAACGGAATTTTATTAAAACTTCTTTCATTTCAGTGTAGTTACTATGAGTTTTCATTACGAGACTCGATCATACGCATCGAGCGCGTTTGGCGTATGCATGAATATGAATATTTGTACTGGTCTGGTCGTGCTTCGGAAAGTACACATTGTGTAGATTCAATTTCTTAGTATTGTATAATTGCATGGCAAACGTGTGAGCACAATGTACGAATGTGCTGTAAGGCATTTATTTGTTGGGTTAGTCATTTTTATTAACTTGATTGTGCTTTGGCTGTTGAGAGTATATCATGGTCGCTCAAATGTCTCGCTGATGGTGGCGTGTGTGTTGGGTTATTGGGTTCCCTTCAATATGGTTGAGCTGAATGATGCAGATCCATACGTCATGTTCGTGAACGGACGCCGTCAGTGGGGACTCGTCATCTCTTAGCTGCCATGGCGTATTTTATTTCTGAATTGATTTTTATGTGTTTTCTATGGACGCTCTCAACGTACAATATATTTCTGCATCGTTCTCACACGGTTGATTTCAACATGAATGATGTAATCAAATATTTGTAACAATAGCTTGAAAATTTAAAAGAGTGTCCATGGAGTTTCTTGCACGTTCTTCTCCATAGGTATCTACTCTTTGGAATGGGCGACTAGCTTCATCTTATTGACTGACCGACCTTCTAACAATTCAAAAGTGCCTGTAACTGGTTTATTTGAAATAAATGATTTGATTTGATTTGATTTGATTTGCACGTTAAGCCGTAAGTCCCGGTTGCCATACGAACATCTAGTGGCAGGCCTCAAAAGTCCAACAATTGGGCTAACTGCAATGCTTCGATGTCACCTTCGGGTTGTGGAGGTCAGGCGGCAGTCGCTTTATGGAAAATATCGAAGTTTAGCCAAAATCAGCAGTTAGACTGGTAAAGCGGACCCCAGACTCCAAAGCTGAAAAAGCTTCGGATGCGACTGGGATTAACACTGAGATGATGATAATGATGATTGGTTGAGAGTTCTTACAACCTAGAAGCGGGCCAATCGATGAGTCAAACGCGCTCGATATCTATGATCGAGTCTTCGTAATGAAACCTCATGGTAGCCACACTGAAACCACTTTTGTCTGCGGTATAGGTTGAATATGTTACTTTTTTATTACTATTTCCTATTTTACTAATCATCATTTTAATAATACATTATTGCACTAATTTTAAATTTAGTGCATCTCTTTTTTCTCTTCAATTAAGAAAAGGACAGAAGATAAATCGTCGGTGCGCTTGCCAAAACCCGTATGTGGATTTTCGTGATTTTTTTTTTATTTCATAAAATTCATTAATTTTGTACGCCACATCTATTGCCAAGACCCTCATGTAAAAATTCTCACTGAATCTCGATTTGCCAAATCATTTATGTATTTGTTGTTAGGAAAAAACGGTTATGTGACGAATACGTGCACATAAAGAAGATTTTCAAAGAATGAAAAACACATAGCAGATTTTGCGAACACATGTTTGAAACTCCACTGACCAAACAGCAGAGATCCCTTCCTATTTAGAATTAAAAATCTACTTCGAACTTTTTTTAAATGACCAAACAGGTGTTCTGCTGAAAAAAAATCATGCATTTCCCTCGCACACCCTTCAAAATGCATTTTTTAGAACGCCGACAGGCTGGCTACTCTACTCCTTTGCTCCAGGCTTTGGAGACTATTTAGAGCTTACTCTGGGTCGCCAATTAGCCTCTCCACTGAATCCAAAGTAGCCAGGTGGCATTTTATAGCAACAGCCCAAATGTAGCAGTACTCCACATATGAATGTATCTGGGCTTTGTATAACATTAGAAGCTGTCCTGGTGTGAAGTATCACCAGACCTTTGCGATAACGCCAAGTTTCCTGGCAGCTTGGTCTTGGATCCAATGAACCCCCCAAAGTTCAGGTTCAACGAAATCTCAACTCCCAAAAGCCGAAGGCGGTCGGTGCACTCCAAGGATACATTCCGAAAAGTAGGAGCCAAGGTGTACTGGATTCTTTTCGCGGTGAATAGACACGCCTGTGTTTTGGTGGCATAGAATAGTACAAAATTCGCTTTGACCCATTTGGAAACTGCCTGTAGTTCAACATTCTATTCAGAAAGAGAGCGTACGCTCTACCTTAGTCTCTCTTTCAGACCGAATTGTTTCCTTAGGGCCCCGAGCACCCGGTAGGTATCTCTTCACAACTGTGCTGTCATCTGCATACCCATAGATACCGAGCATCAACAGATCGTTAATATGCAGCAGGAACAGAGTTGCAGAGAGAACAGACCCCTGAGGAACACAGGCATTAGTCGACATGGGCTCCGATGAGAATCCGTCGACAACTCAGAGGGACCGTTCAGTCAGGAAGTCTTTTAATCAGCCAGTCAGGCTAGGGAAAATACCGTACGCTGGAAGCTTACTCAAAAGGTCAGCGTGCCATACCCGGTCGAAGGCTTTCAAAACATCAAGGGAGACATTTTTCTCGATGGCCTCGCCCCCTAATTGAGTGGCATACACTAGTAGACGCTAGAAGAGTTTGAGTTACATAGAAAAAATAAATAGGAAGCCTATGATGCTAAACAGAAAGCAAAATCATTGTGTTCTCCAGAAATATTAGTTGTAACTGTGGACTTACACAAGCGTATTACTATCACCAAAGCTGCAAGTATCCGTACAATACTCTAAACAAAAACTGTAGGTACATAATTATATACTGTACTACATTAACAATAATAAGGAAGTATAGTTGTTTGTATGGCACAAAGGAGATGGTGGAGTGTCAGCAAGTGAGTTTACTACTTGGCTTTTGAATTTTTCAAACCTAAAGATAGACGAAGGTTACAAGAAAGTCATACTTATTTCAGACGGATACTCTTATAAAAATCGGAATAAGATGTTAGCATCAGCTTTACATATAAATGTCTGTTTCTTTAGTGACATGGAGTCACTAAAGAAAGACATTGAGATAGAACAATAATTAATTCTTGAGAAGGATCATACGATGATGCAGGTGGACAGACACTAGAAAGGCTCTTTAAACCTCCAATTTACAGTCCTAGTGACTCATCATCCTCCCAGCGTCAGGAGTCTGGGGTTCGCTTTACCAGTCCAACTGCTGATATGGCTAAACTTCGACATTTTCCATGAAGCGACTGCCGTCTGACCTCCACAACCCGAAGGCGACATCGAAGCATTGCAGCTAGACCAATTGTAGGACTTTTGAGGGCTCCAACAACCTGTAACGACTGCCACTAGATGTTCGTAGGGCAACCGGGACCAACGGCTTAACGTGCTTTCCGAGGCACGACCAGACCAGTACAAATATTCATATTCATGCATACAAATACTTGCACTGTGCGGGGATCGAACCCGCACCACCTTGCGCAGCGGCCGCGTCGGCTACCGCTACGCCACGGAGGCTGTCAATTACAGTCCTCGTGACTTATATAAGTTTAATGGAGTAAGCTCGCAATAAGCCTTATGTTATTCACAATGTAGACTACAAGTTTATAAAAATGTTGAAAGGGCATCCAACGAGAGTGAGAGTGAGTTTGTTTGTTTGTTTGAACGCGCTAATCTGAGGAACTACGGGTCCGATTTAAAAAAATATTTTTGCATTGGATAGCCCATTAATCCAGGAAGGTTTTAGGCTATATAACCTCACGCTGCCACCAATAGGAGCGGAGCATAACTAAATCCACGCGAACTAAGTCGCTGGCGGCCGCTAGTGTATTATGAAAATTGCGACATCCAGATGAGTGTCAACCAGTTCCACAAAGATTACGGGCTGGTAACTTAAGCCTTTCCAGCCTTTACAGTGCCCCAAGGAATATTAAAAAATCTAAATAGAATAGCCTGCATTCTTTAAAACAATACATGCCTAAGGATAACCATTGGTTTCATATCAATCTTCAGCGTGATTAATGGTGTAATTGTATAAATGTTTCGTTGTTTCAATTTTTTAAAAGATTTATAGGTACTAAAAGTATAGTAATGTAAAAATAAATATTGATTTTAAAATTATATTTTTACCTCAACTAAATCGTTGATCTCATAATTCTCTTTCTTTATAAATTTGAAGTAAAGATTTATGACAATATGACCTTTAATTAACTAAGAAACTTTGTTTAGATTGTGTGATACTCAAAATATATAGATTGTTTTCATAAAAGGTTCTAGTTTATGTCACTGTTAACTGCCTACTTATTGAAATATTCAAAACGTAGTAGAACTATTATTGTAAAGTAGGTAATTATTGTTAATCTTTATATTTACCTCAGGTGGCTTACATTTTTGTAGTACATACTAACTTTTTTCTGAGTAGGTATGTATTACCAATTTAACTTTTCTAAAAATAATAGCATTTCATTGATAACACAGAGTTGTTTTACTTACTTTGCAGGCTGCTAGATAAAAAAAATGTAAATGATAAGCACATAGCCACAAAAGTATCCTACAAAGTTTTCAAAACAAAAACCTTTATGTGCATTTTAAAACATACCTTATTTTGCACGACCAAACAAAATCTGATATGTGCACGTAAAATACAAAAAAAATATTTTGGGCCCAAATAAAGTAAAAAATATTTTTTTCTCGGTATAACAATAACCTAATTTTCCAACATTCTGCGTTTTTAGATTTTTCTTAAATTTGTTAGAAATCATAATAAACAGTTTTTTCTGCTTCCTGAAAAGTTGATAAAAACCACATATGGCTTTTGGCAAGCGCACCGACGAAATATTAGTCCTGTATTTATTTATTTTTTTTTATATATGGACAAATCACACAGATTGAGCTAGCCCCAAAGTAAGTTCGAGACTTGTGTTATGGGATACTAACTCAACGATACTATATTTTATAATAGATACATATATAGATAAACATCCAAGACCCAGGCCAATCAGGAAAAGATCGTTTTCCATCATAACCTGGCCGGGGATCGAACCCGGGGCCTCCACGTCGCAGGCAGGCGTGTTGACCGCTGCGCCACGGAGGACGACAAAATTAGTCCGCGCCTGATGTTAATGGACGTATTTTTAGACGCCTTGATATTAATAACATTTAAACTGTATAAGGAATATATCCTCACGCTCAGTTCTGGCGTTTGCGACCCCTAACCACAACCAACCGAACCAAAAAACAAGCCCTTATAAATAAGTACTTTAATCACACGTATACCTGTCAAATGTATACCTAACCTTATTTCTCATCATACCAAAAAAACAAGCTTTTTCAACATTAAACATAAATTGTTCTCAATAAAACTGTCTATCTAAGGGAATATAAAAGTAGGGCTTTATATGAAGACATTTTGGATTAAAACGATTAAGTCCTATTCGGAAACCTGATGAGCGTGGATTTATATCAAAGGAGGTTCTATGCACGGTATCTTGGGATTTGCTACCGTCGACTGTTTTGTGAATATTTGTGATGAAGACTTCTTTGGAAGAAATTGTTTAACTTGCAATATACCTACATACATGGTTCAATATTATGCCTTCCCAAACCCGGCGAAACTTCGACCAGCTTCAGCCCAGGCTTAGTTCTTTTCAAGTTCATTAGGACGAAATCTGTCCCATATTTTGCGATCAAATATTTACCTTTCTCAAAAATTGTTTTCAATTTTATCGAAAAGTTATTATACAGTACGTTTTTTTATCGACATTCGTATGAATTAAAAAAAAGTTGTCTTAATGTCTGACAAGATTTTGACGTAACCAATATTTTAATGGTAACACTGAATTCTAAACATATTCTTACTATGGCACAGACGACAGAACATTAGATTTTCAACTTTATCAAAAAACGGTAAAGCGTGCTAGTTTATTAAGAGCCTATTCATGCTAACCTTAAAGGCACTCAAATTATCCGACGGAAACACCGCCGCTGGCAAATTGTTCCAGTCCCTCGATGTACGCGGTATACGTACGGTATAACGCGTAGTGCAGTCAACACCCGTAAGGGTGGAAACTCGCCGTACGACGGGTCGTCAGATGATGGAACGGAGAAGGGTGAATTAAATCATGGAATTCCGGTCTAACCGGTTTTAGCTGAATACCACTACCTATTTTACATGGAGCGACAGTATATCTTACAGGGTACCCTTGGAAAAAATGCTGGTCAGACTTTAGGACTCCTGACGACCCCTCATCATCACCATCTCAGCGTTAATACCAGTCGCATCCGAAGCTTTTTTCAGCTTTGTAGTCTGGGGTCCGCATTACCAGTCTAACTGTTGGTTTTGGCTAAACTTCAATATTTTCCATGAAGCGACTGCCGTCTGACCTCCACAACCCGAAGGCTATATCGAAGCATTGCAGTTACTAGTTAATGTTTGGACTTTTAGGGCTCCAACAACCCGTAACGACTGCCACTAGATGTTCGTGTGGCAACCGGGACCAACGGTTTAACGTGCTTTCCGAGGCACGACCAGACCAGTGCAAATATTAATATTCATGCATACAAATATTTGAACTGCCCGGGGTCGATCCCCGGGCAGTTCAAATATTTGCGCGCCTCCCTGCGCAGCGGCCGCGTTCGCTACCGCTACGCGACAGAGGCGTTCAAAAAATCCGCATTCTGAAAATCGATACTATAAAAAAACTTAGCGTAAAAAGTTAGGTGTTTTTTGTTTTTTACACATTTAACCTTCTGACGACCCGTAATGACTTAAAGGCCTACAAATGACAGCGGAACCAATGGCCTATGGTGCTTACCGAAGTACGGAAGGGTCTCGAGAGTTCGTTCCAACATAATTCCTATACCTAATTCTTTCGGCAGGTAACACAGTTAAAACAAAGCACACTTTACGAATAATAACGTGATGTAGTTAAGTGGTTTCGAAACTTACTTCCGACCTTTGCGAGTATGCTTATAGCGCCATCTATCAAAAGTTTTCGGCAGCTCCCAAACGAATGTGATTATTACAGGGTTACCTATTTATATTTTGATGTGGGCTCATGAGTTTTGTTTTGTTGCCGTGGTGACATGACTAGTTTCATATCAAAAGTTATACAAAACTATGTACTGTAAATAAATAATTTAACAGTACTTAAATACTTTTTTTTAAGCGTGGCCCCACACGAAGAAATACTTCTGTATCGTGAAAAAATAATGATTACAACCTATCCATACTAATATTATAAATGCGAAAGTATCCCTGTCTGTCTGTCTGTCCGGCTTTCACTCCATAACTACTAAACCGATTGTAATGAAATTTGGTATACAGATAGTCTAGACTGCCTGAGAAGGGACATAGGCTATATAGTATCCCGCTATGAAAAATAGGAGCAGAGCACTAACAAAAAATGTTGCGACAACGGGCGAAAACGCAGACGGACATATTGCTCCCATTAGTTTAACAGGCGCTTATAAAGTGAAGTTCACGCGGACGGTTTCGCGGGCAACAGCTAGTCCTATTATAAATGCAAAAGTTTGTAAGTATGGATGAATGTTAGTTACTCTTGTACGCAAAAACTACTGAACAGATTTAGATGAAATTGGCACACAGATAGTTTATAACCAGAAATAACACATCGGATATTTTTATCCCGATATTCCTGCGGGATCCAAACTTACGCGGGTGTATCCGCGAGGCGCAGCTAGCCGAAGTAATATTTTTCGATGGAAAAGGTTTTATTTTCTTTTTATATACATAAGTACTTTTATATAAAAAGAAAATGTCGTGGTGGCCTAGTGGTTAAAACACCAGCCTCTCAAGTATGAGTGCACGGGTTCGATTCCAGGTCAGGCAAGTACCAATGTAACTTTTCTAAAGTTATATGTAGGTACTTTCTAAAATTATTTCTTGGACACCAATGACTGAAGGTGAAGGAAACCATCTTGAGTAAACCTGGACTTTATAAGTCTGAAATCGCCTACCCACATTGAGCCAGCGTAGTGATTACGCTCAATCCTTCTCTGTATGAGAGGAGACCTGTGTCCAGCAGTGGGACGATAAAAAGGTTGATAATGATGATGATATGTAATTTTAAATTAAGGAAGATATTCACATGGGGAAAAAACATATCCTATGATCCCTATTCAGCAATAGCGTAGCTTTCTATCAATTTAGGAGTGTTTAATATTGTTGTGTAATTTCGGGGAATAACTCCGTCATACGAACTTGTAAAGTTACCTCTTTAAATAACTTTTTGTAAATTAAAATAATAAGAGTCTACTTTTAATTAAATGGCGCTACAAGATAAAATCGTAAGCAGCTATAATTCAAAACCTGGATTTTATTAAGTTCGTTGTTCATTAATTTTCATAGAATTTTGCGTGGCTAACGCAAATTACTTTTCCTCCTTTACACGCAAAATTCAGTTAAATATAGAAATTATTTTACACTTCTGCACAATGCTAACTCTCATTTCTAACATTCATCATCATTGGCCTCTACTCGTCCACTGCTGGACATAGGCCTCCTTCATGGAACGCCAACAAGCTCGATCCTGAGCAGTTCTCCGCCAGCCACCTTTTTGATGTCGTCGCTCCATCTCGCCCAAGGGCGTCCTACGCTACGTTTGCCGAGACGCGTTCTCCACTCGAGGACTCGTTTTCCCCAACATTTACATTTCTAACATTAACTTTCAATAAACTTTCAAAATCTATTTGCAGTCTCATCTCAGTGACAGCAGATGTCAAAAACTTATCAAAACGCAGAGAAATTAAACTTAATGTTGACAAACAATTGAATAATTAGTAATTTGGTATTAGAAGTTTGTACATATTATTTAATTACCTTGCTTTACTGTCTTCGTATATTAATATTAAATTAAATTTAATATTTTGACAGCTCAAACAGTGAACATTCTTATAATTATTAGATTTGTTTATTAAAATCAACTATATTGAATGAAAAGGAAGTGAATGATTATTTGACAGCTGTCATGTGCGCACTCCATGTCAGGACGAAGGCAGGTCCAAGGAGAATACAATTAACTTTCTTGAAAGAAAATGAGTACTTATGTGTACCAGTTCAAATGAACTTTGGCAAAGAAACACTGTAGATATAATGTGGTTTGATGTCAAAATATGATAAAACCATCTCAAAAACAAATCCACTTGGTCTTCACATGTTTCTAACCGATATCTATACTAATGTATATATATTATTTCTCCAAGGGTCTGAAACCGTTTTCTCCCTTTTTCTCTCTTTCTATCGAACCAATCTGAACGTCCGACCCACCAATCGACAGATATTCGTCCCTAGTACCATGGAATACTATTTTCAAATTATTTCTTTCTTTCCTCTCAAGCGGTTCTGTTAGTATAGTTCGAATTTTTCGCACGGGTCAGCTAGTGTATACTAATATATAAAGCTGAAGAGTTTGTTAGTTTCTTTGAACGCGCTAATCTCAAGAACTACTAGTTCGATTTGAAAAATTATAATTAATTTGCGTTGGATAGCCCATTAATACAGGAGGCTTTAGGCTGTATAACATCACGCTGCAACTAATAGGAGCGGAGCATAACTAACTCCACGCGAACGAAGTCGCTGGCGGCCGCTAGTGTAGGTATAATAGAAGAGGCGAAACGCTTTGTCCGGATCGTAGCGGTGTCAACGGGTCATCCGATAATGGAACACTGGTGGCAGAAGGTAATTCTCGCGTACACTTTCCAAAATGCACCTTTTAGAGGGCTCCCATCCGGGTTTCCCCGGAATTATCTTAGGAAGACGTCTGGGGAGCGTCCGGGCGGGGTTAAAGATTCAGTCCGGGTGCAATCCTGACTACAATAAAAGTCTGGGTATTCGATCAGATCCGTTACCATAATTTATATAAATAAATATGGATTTGATTACCACCACGTCTTGCCGCCAAGCGATTTGTCGTATCCCGGCATGACGTCTGGTGAAGCCGTACGTACAGTAATGCGATGCATTCCGACACTACGACTTTGGTTGTGGAGGGTCTCCAGATCAATCTCCTTCTATCGCGGCATCGTTGGTCGTATTATTGGGCAAAGCAAGACGGCAGTTGAGCGAGGTCTCTTCTCGTCTTCCTTCCTATTAATTCAGTTTTTTTGAGTGAATAGGCTCTTATTAAACTACCGCGCTTGAGCATCAACGATAAAATAAATAAATATCTCAACAATCAATAAAAAAATAAATTAAGAAGATATTTCATCACACGCGCTGCCCGAAGAACGATTAAACGCACTAAAAAAGAAGCTTCAAATTAAAGTTTTCTTCTATCAACTAAGGAGTAAAATATATTTTAATCAAGATGTAAGAGAATGAAAAATGCATTGAAATGTTGCAGGTGAAAGTTTCAAAATCCGGGAAAGTTACGCTGCCGATCCTGGGGGGCACGTTTTAGTGATGGCAGCACTAACCCTATAGAATACCGAAAGGCTGAGAATCATACGCCTGTGCTCCAGCCTTTGGACGGAACAATGTAAGCATAAAAGTTACTCTGTTATTCTATTAAAAGAATAAACAATTTAATTTAATTTCTTTGTTAACAGAAACTTTTCTAATCCACATACCTACACTAACAAGAAAACGTCGTTCAAAACTTGAAACACAACCCGCGACACTCATTCTTAATATTTGAATAAAGTATTACATTCTGCGTAGGTATTATTGTATACTAGCGGCCGCCAGCGACTTCGTTCGCGTGGAGTTAGTTATGCTCCTAATAGTCGCAGCGTGATGTTATATAGCCTAAAGCCTTCCTGGATTATTGGGCTATCCAACGCAAAAAGAATTTTTCCGAATCTGACCAGTAGGTCTCGAGATTAGCGCGTTCAAACAAACAAAGAAACTCTTCAGCTTTATACAATATGTAAAGAAAACCGTGTCCGATCTGTGAAGGTATTGTTAGGAATCGATAACTGATTCTAATAATGCCAACAAAGCCGGACTAAAGTTTAAAAAAAAAATCCCCCGAAAAAATTAAATATTATTTTGCAAAAAGAGGTAACTTAATACATGTGCGGTACAACACCCTTCCGAGTGCGACGGGGGGCAGGGCACGCGACGCGTGGTCGAATCGCATAAGCGTACCGTCAAAATGGTCAGTTTTTTAAAAATTACCAAATTTCGAGGAAGTTGGAATTCATTCCCGGGAAAAAAGATTATTTTAAAATTCATTAGTATTGTTACTATGATGATTACGTAAAATTTTATAATAAATTTGGTCATGTGTTTACCTAACCTTTATTATCCTTATCGGTCGGACAGGGTTTTCTTTACATATTGTATATTAGTGTAGATTCTCTTCAGGTACGTAACTTGAATCTTTTCACTTCGACATTCGCCACTTTGTTTACTTTATCTCACTTTCGTCGCAGAGTGAAAGCTATTATGTAAACAAAGTACCTCTGTAACGTAAATGATTGACTTATGACAGGATTTGCAAAGGGTTAGATTTTCTACTAGGAGTACAAGAAGTATTTTACCTGGGGCGCCTGAATACCTGACCTCCACAACAAAGTTATTGGGTAATACGATACACATGCAGTGGACAAGTAGAGGTTGATGATGATGATGATGATGATGACGATACACCTTGGTAAGAATGGTTGTCTGACTTTTGGGCTTTTGACGACCCGTAGCGACTGTTTTTATTTGGGTTTCTACACATCCATAATAATACTAGTATGGATGTGTAGAAACCCCAATAAAAACAGTCGTTAACAAACAAATAAACTCTTCAGCTTTATATACATAAAGCTGAAGAGTTTATTTGTTTGTTTGAACGCGCTAATCTCACGAGCTACTAGTCCGATTTGAAAAAATCTTTTTACGTTAGACAGCTCATTAATCCAGAAAGGCTTTAGGCTATATAACATCACGCTGCGACCAATAGGAACGGAGCATATAAAATAAACCACAAATATTAATCCTTATCCAAATAAATTAATAGCATTTATTTTTTAACTAAATTGTCCTTGACATCACTTAATTTCTTATAACTTAAGATACTACAATTTTAAAATAACTCATCATCATCTCAGCGTTAATCCCAGTCGCATCCGAAGCCTTTTCAGCTTTGGAGTCTGGGGTTCGTCTTACCAGTCCAACTGCTGATATGGCTAAACTTCGACATTTTCTATGAAGCGACTGCCGTCTGACCTCCACAACCCGAAGGCGACATCGAAGCATTGCAGTTAGACAAATTGTAGGACTTTTGAGGGCTCCAACAACCCGTAACGACTGCCACTAGATGTTCGTAGGGCAACCGGGACCAACGGCTTAACGTGCTTTCCGAGGCACGACCAGACCAGTACAAATATTCATATTCATGCATACAAATACTTGCACTGTGCGGGGATCGAACCCGCGCCACCTTGCGCAGCGGCCGCGTCCGCTACCGCTACGCCACGGAGGCTGTATACGATAATCTGTGTAAGATACTACAATTTTAAAATAACTCTTTTGGGGTTAATGAAAATGTTCAAATAACTATTTCCACACGAACGAAGTCGCGGGCGGCCGCTAGTGGATCATAAAAATGCCACAACTGTATTTTTGATAAGGGTGTAATAAAAGCCTGTCTAACCATTTCCCGACTATGCTGGCTCAGCTTTCAATCTAACCGGATTTAGCTGAGTACTAGTGATTTGTATGGAGCGTCCTATCTGCCCATCTAATGACCATCCATAACCCCCACAAACCAGTGTGAGACCAGTTGTCCGACTTGCGGGCGTCAAATATTTACGAATAGCAGCCAAGACTAAAAGCTTAACGAGCTTTCTTAAATTAACTTCAGGGTCTGAGATTGGAAACCGTGGCCCTGGCGCATAGGCACGTAAAGAAACACGGGTGGGTTTTAGTCAGTAAAAGGCTGACACGCCCTTCCGCTCTGCCTAGAGCGGGAGAGGTCATTTGATGATTTCCCATCCCAAACAAAAAAGGAGTAATTGCGTTACTAATTTTTAACACACTCACTATAGTAACAATCAGTTAAATTTGACAGTTCAACAAGATTCGTTGGGTTATTAAACTTGTTGAGTAAAAACATTTTTGCAATATATGAAGTGATGGAATAGCTGTTTTCTACGACCGTTTGGTAATTTGCTTAATACATAACCATAGTCATATCTCAATAGTACTCATTCCTACCAAGTCGTGTTACAATGACCATTTCCACACGGGTAAACCGTACTACAATGAAACTTTTTTTTATGGTTATGGCATCAAAAAATCATCGTATGATTATGCAAAAAAACGCGTGTATTTGCGTCACGACTAAACATCACATGTTATTAGGCTGTATGGATGAATTATCTTTGCATTTCATTTATGGGATTATAACAAACATACAAGATTGCGCGCACTGCGCTATTTTCGCGCCAGTGTTAACTTTTATCTGCATTTATATAAAGTTCAACATTGACGGTTTTGTATTTATTTATTTCAAGATCGTTGAAAAAGTATTGAATGCTACTGTCGCAAACAGCTATTGTAATACCTACTCGTGCTGATCTATTGCCACTCAGCTGCGCTTCGTGGCACAAACTATCACTCATACTACAATAACTATCATTGCTTGACAGTGGCATAAATAATTATGTTGCAATATATGAAAAGATGGAATAGCTTTTACGCAATCAGCGTGCTGTCTATACCTATTTCATTACGAGTAAGGTGTCAAAACCGTTTTGTGTTTTGACATCCGTTATTGTGAGCCGTTTTCTTTGATACACATAGCCTTGCTATAAAGTTACAGATAACAGGAAAAAGATGTAATTGAGTAAAAGCTTTCCAAATAAACTACAAAACCAAAAGTCGCTAAAGAAGTTTATTTGCAAACTCAAACTATTTCTTCCTATTTTGTTCTGTTGGAAAAATAATCCACTAATATAAGCATTTACTTACCTGAGTCTCTATGCCACAGAATTAGCCCTTTGTTATTTTGTTTCGTCTAATTAAGTCACTTACGACACCCACAGGTTTTAGGGAGGTCATAAGGTAACCTTTTTATGTAAACCGTTGTATTTTCCCTATGTGTATTTTACCTTATGTATTGACTATAATAATATCGACAATGTATTCCATTGTTTTATTTTAGGTGCGCTGGAATTGCTTCAGGGTATTAGAACCTTTTGCGAAATTTCAGTGACGTCATTAAGTGTGTTTTTTATTTGACAACAATAAATTGAAAGCCTTTTACCGACGAAGGTTTAAGGATCTTTTAGCTAATATCTGAGTTGATTTTCCTTCATTGGCCATGGTTGTCGAGTTATGAGTCGAAGGTTTAATTAATCTAGTCAGGCACTATATACTATGTGTAATTAATTTAGCTCTCGAAGTCTTTAAATGGATGAACCACATGCAGAATGATATTCAATAGATGCGAACAAATAAAATAAGTATCTGATTCCACGCTGAGTCAGTCAGCATCCGTTTCCATAATAAGAATTATAAATTAATGCTCTAAATCTACTTTATAATATGCAGAATCAGATATTTCTTTTATATCACATATATATTTTCTTATTTTTATCAAATATTATGAAGAAAAAAATTAAGACAATAACTCATACGACGATAATTAGACGACTTTTTTTCAAGAATTTAGCATTGGGAAATGTCAATTTATTATGATTCTGTAACAGTTACTGCAATCGTATTACAATTTCTGGCAAGTTTAAATTTTGTTCTGTATTTCCTCAAAAACTAACGACTTTTCCGTCAAATTTCTTTGTTATATTCCATTTATTTGCCCATGTTCATGTGTAACAAAAGAATCGGCGATGTTAGTAAAGTAATACTACATGCATCAATACATAGTATAAAACAAAGTCGCTTTCGCTGTATGTCCGTATGTATGCTTAGATCTTTAAAACTACGCAACGGATTTTGACGCGGTTTATTTTAATAGATAGAGTGATTCTTAAGGAAGGTTTAGACTACCTTTTATCCCGTAAAAAATTGATATTCCCGAGGGAAATCCAAAAAGCGCGATATAACCGACCTCTACGCGGGCGAAGCCGCGGGCGGAAAGCTAGTAATGGATAAAATCTAATTTCATAATTGGCCTATAATATCCTGTAGTATCCTATAATATAGAGTAGGTATACTAGAGTATAGTAGTATCCTATAGTAGCCATATGTCTATGTTCTCGTTCTAGGCGAAAAGGACTGGGTTGTAAGCTACTACGCGAGCACAGGGTGGCACATGTCGCCTGCGGGCGGTGAGCAGTGCTAGCTTATCGCCCGGTAAGGACCAGGCCCGAGTCGACGACGCGTTGTTTCACGCGCGCCTCAAAGAGATATCAGCACATCGTGACGGGGTCCACGAAGACTGATGCCTCCTGGGTCAGATTGCGGGTTGGTTAAAAAAGAAACCGTAGCTCTGGCCATCACACAGGCAAGGGAAGAAACATGGGTGAGTTTTAGTCAGTAAAAGTCTGATACGCCCTTCCGCTCCGCCCAGAGCGGGAGAAGTCATTTGATGATTTCCCATCCCAACAAAAAAGGGTGTCACATATCTTTGAATTTTTGATTCTTAAACATGTGTTGTTGTTTCGTCACGATGTTTCCCTTTTGAGAACAGCAGGGATGAAATTATTTAAAGAAAGTAAATTCGATCCAGCCGTCCCTTGCTGTTCTCTCCAACGACGCCCTAAGCCGAGGTTCGTACCCCACAGGGGGTGCCCTTAGCGTGTAGTCGCTTAGTTTTTAGATGCCCCAGGCTGGTAGCTTTAAACTCAATTAAGGCAGCCACAGGATAGGCCGGTTAAGTAGTCACGACCTCTCAAGGACAACTACGAGAGGCCCTAATAAAAAAAAAGAAACAAAGTAAAGTGTTGTCGTGGTGGCCTAGAGGTTAAAACACCAGTCTCTCAAGTATGCGGGTTCGATTCCAGGTCAGGAAAGTACATATAACTTTTCTAAGTTATATGTACTTTCTAAGTATATCTTGGACATCAATGACTGATTGAAAGCTGAAGAAAAGCATCTTGAGGAAACCTGGACTTGTAAGTCTGAAATCGCCAATCCGCATTGAGCAAGCGTGGTAATTACGCTCAATCCTTCTCTGTAATGAGAGTAGACCTGTGCCCAGCAGGACTATAAAAGGGTTGATGATGATGATGATGATGAAAATGTCGGTATGGGTCGAACCTACTACCTACATACTAATCATAAGTTGCGGACGTAAAAACTAGCTCACCACTGCTCTAATAAAATTTAGGAGAGCTGTATTAAAACCTTGAATTTTACCATTGGCTCGGTGCCAATCATGGCGTCCTTGTTACCAACAACAGAAAGTTATGATGTATATCTATATTTTATTTGAACTTTATTACAATTTCCTAATGAATAATTTAATCTCTAAGTGGATGTTCAGAAGCCGAGAATCAGGATCAAAGGAGGACTTCTTCTTGTTAAATATTATAATTGAAATAGAATTCGCAGTTGTATGCAGAAAATATATTTGGTGATAAAGTGACACAAGTCGAAAGGAAAGAATTAAAAAAAAAAAAGTGAACGTATATAAAATCAGCCAGGATTTTCTTATTACTTTTTGTAACCATGAAGGTTCAACACTTCTTGTATCGTATTACCATCCATGTACAATACTGGTATTCAGCTGAATCCAGTAAGATTGGAAGCTGACTCCAACATAGTAAAAGGCTAGACAGAAGTTTATTTTTTACCTACACTAATATATAAAGCTGAAGAGTTTGTTTTTTTGCTTAAACGCGCTAATCTCAGGAACTGCTGGTCCGATTTGAAAAATTATTTTTGCTATAGATAGTTAGCGATAGTCCATTAATCCAGGATGATTTTCTGTCCTAAAGCCTTCCTGGATTAATGGGCTATCGCTGTCGCAGCGTGATGTCATATAGCCTAAAATTTAGGCTATATAACATTGCGCTGCGACCAATAAAAGCGGAGCAGAACAAAATTTTTGGGGTTAAAATAAAATGTTTAAATGTTTGTCCACGCGAACGCAGTCGCGAGCGGCCGCTAGTAAACTATAAACTAGTACTTGACCGCAATCCCGCCTGATGGTAAGCAGTGATGCAATCGTTAATGGCAAAACGCGCTAGTTTATTAGGAGCCTATTTACTCTAGTCTTGAAGAAACTTAAATTATAAACACCGCCAGTGGCAAATTTTTCAAGTCCCTCAATGTACGCGGTACAAAAGAAGATGCGAAACGCTTCGTTCGGATCGTTGCGGTGTCAACAACGTAAGGGTGGTAACTTGCCGTACAACGGGTAAAATAATAATATTATTCGGTTAATATAATTTGCATTTTTCCAAGTTTAATTATTCCCAAAAATAATATTATTTAAATGATTATTTTAGTTCTTCTGTTACGTGTGCGATATTAGACTTATCCTTAATATAATAAACGTGAAAGTTTATTAGGCTGGATGATGGAAGCTCATTACTATTTCATGCACGAACTAGTGAAGTGATTTGCATATTAACATTTTGGTTTAGAACTAAAATTAACATATATGATACTTTTATCCCAATATCCCCACGGCATCGACAGTTTGATGGTAAAATGGCGGAGAAGAACTACTTTTTTTTTTTAATAATAAACTGGCGCTTAACCACAATCCCGCCTGATGGTAAGCAGTGATGCGATCGTTGATTGTAAAGCGCGCTAATTTATTAAGAGCCTATTCACTCTAGTCTTGAAGACACTCAAATTGTAGTGTGACGGAAATACCGTCGCTGGCAAATTTTTCTAGTCCCTCGTATTTTATAATCTTTTCACTTCTTTTTTTAAGCTATAGCATAGCTTCTATCGCGGGCCTTGAGCGTGGAGACCGAATACTGAAATTCCGTAACGAAAATAACCTAACACCACAACAATTATTATATATGCTGATCAACCAGGGTCTGCTATTACAATAGTGTTAGAATGATCAATCAGTGATCTCATAATAATCGATTTTGACAAGTTTCGTAATCTACTAACAAAATGGCGTCATAGTGACTTTCCAGTGGTCAATCACAGACACTCCACTCCATATTAATAAATGTTCGAGTTGAGTAGTAGTATCTAGAAAATCAATTATATTTATGGGTTTTATAATAATGGCAATACGGCAATGTGATTCAATCACCATTCCATTACGTGACGACTGTCTTTTTTTTATAAATTATAAACTAGTACCTGACCGCAATCCCGTCTGATGGTAAGCAGTGCTTTTTCTTCTTCAGCCTATAGAGATCCACTGCTGGACAAAGGCCTGCCCCAAGGCTTTCCAGAAAGACCGGTCTTGTGCTGCCCGCATCCATAGGCCCGATTTATGCGGGCCCATCTTCACTAACCTTTTATATAATAGATATACAGAATATATAAAAAGAAACCTATTTACGTATTCGATTTAGGAGTTTTTTTTTTTATCATTTACCTTTTTTTTTTTCAACGTTATCACCTGGTATCTAATCTTCACTACACTTGACTGACTAATAGTGAAAAGTTTAGAGAAATAAATTATTGTGTATTCGATATTGAGATAAAATATACATTCAATGTAACTTTTCTAAGTTGATGTGTACTTTCTAAGTATAGCTTGGACACCAAAGACTTATTGAAAGTTGAAGGAAAACATCTTGAGGAGCCCTTTCCTTTAAGTCTGAAATCGCCAACCCGCATTGAGCAAGCGTGGTGATTACGCTCAATCCTTCTCTGTATGAGAGGAGGCCTGTGCCCAGCAGTGGGACGATAAGAAGGTTGATGATGATACATCCATGCGTATTTTTTATTATTTATTCAGCTATACTTTGCTAGGTAATAATTTAATCTAAACTATTAATTGTGATTTCTATAATAACTATTATTGATTTCTTTATCTGAACTAACCTTTAACAGATATCTCTTAAAAGTTTAAAATTTAAGTAACATAAGTAATAAGTTTTTATATTAATTATGACAATGAAAAGAGCCTAGTCTGTATAAATAATTAACTGTAGATTATAATATGGTGTAAAGAAATTATTGGCACTTTGGCTCTAAAACAATAAAAACCATAAGTTTTGGAGATATTATAATTATTTAATGATTTTAATGAACACTTGTTGTTGTGAAATTGCCCATTTATTTTTGAGTTGCTTTATAGTTATATTAGTAACTAGTTCTTGACTGCAATCCCGCCTGATGGTAAGCAGTGATGCAATCGTTGATGGTAAAGCGCACTAGTTCATTAAGAGCCTATTCACTCTAACTTTGAAGACACTTAAAAGTGTTTTTTATTATATTTTAATATTTGCATGAGTTTTAAAAGTTAGATAACACATATAGGTATGTTATGTAAGCTCTTCTATTTTTAGTACATACTTTTGTACCATTTAAACGGTCATATTTATTTCTAATAACACTTCTATTACATAAATTATTAGAATTTTGTGTTATTGTGCGCCCAACTGCTTGCCACTCTCTTGAATCTTAGTTTAAAAGTTATAACTTGTAATTGATAATTAAAGACGTAAAGATTTAGTCTGTCCTCAAAAGCAAACAAATCATGCTTTTGTATCAAAATTTTACCTGTTCCTCTGTCCTCTCCTCTATAATAGACTAAATGTGAAAGAAAACTTCTGCTCTTTAAATTACACATACTGTAAAAAATATCTGAGTGATACTCTTCAGAAAATATCCTACGAAGACCCAGAGAGTATAAATATTGTGCTGAAGTAACTGTATTTAATACCTAATATAATTTGCTTGTTAATATTGTTTATTTATTAATTACTTTAGATTGTTATTACAGCTCTTCTTGCTTCGAACACAGGATTTCCTGGGTCAGTCAAGTAAGACTTAGATTTATGAATTGCATTAAAGGCTAACTGTATTAATTTGTTATTTGAGGAATTTTGAATAAATATTAGGATTATTATTAATATAATTAATCATTTTTAAATTAATATTTTAGGATCTAAACTTTAAGGTCAATTAATTACTACTTCCATAGTTTACCTATATACAGTTAAATTTGAGTCCAGATTATTCTAATTTAAACGTGATATTACTTGAAGAAAAAAATTCCAAGATACTTAATTCAGTTGGAAAAACATTGAAATAAACCACTGTTAATACACTAAATAAATAAACACAATATAATATATAAATCACATACCCGAAAAATTCACTCGGGATCGTACGAAGTTTACGCGGATGGTTCGTAGCGCGTCTACGCCGTAGCGGTGGTTCTACGGATTTGGTGTTCATAGCCGGCGCGCGTAGCATTTTATGTGGTGGCTGTGATCACCCGTGACGTCATTTTTGCTACAGATCATGGGACGTGGGATGGGAGTACAGTTGCATACGTAACTTATTGTTTGTGCTGTCTTGGTATGTACAATCGAGAGAAAAAGACATTTGGAGGATTAATGTAGCTAACCTTTTGCTACCCACCTATTTTTAAGAGCAAAATGTTAAACGGTACTAAAAGATTTTGTTTAAAAGTCAATGGAATGTTTATTATATAAAATCCTTTAGTTCTTTTAGCATTTTTACTCGATTAAATTTCGCCGCACACCTAGCAAAAGACTTCAACGAAAACTGGGTATAAAACTAAAATCTTATACAAAATAATTGACATTCCATACACTTTCATTATGTAGCAATGAAAACAGGGTTTAATGATAAACGATAACTAATGTTAACTGACAATAAAACGTCAAAAATATATGGGTAAGCAATCATTAATGACTGGTTAATGTTATGCAACGTTTATGAATAATGGGTAAAATATAAACAGCCGATTCCTTTTTAAACCGACTAACTATCTAATCCCTAGAGGATCTAGAATCTTATTACCAACTTATGTGAAACAATTTTATAAATCTACTAGCTTTCCGCCCGCGGCTTCGCCCGCGTAAATTTCGGTTATATCGCGCTTTTTAGATTTGCCTCGGGAACACCAAATGTAGCCAAAGGAAAAAAGCCAAAGGTAGCCTATGTCCTTTCTCAGGGTCTAAAGATTGTGTGCTTTCCGCCCGCTTCTTCGCCCGCGTGGTGTTCGGTTATATCGCGCTTTTTAGATTTCCCTCGGGAATATCAAATTTTTCCGGGATAACAGGTAGCCTATGTTTTTTCTCAGGGTCCAAAGATTGTCTGTGCCAAATTTCATCAAAATCGGTTGAGAGGTTTGGGCGGGAAAGCGTAACAGACAGACAGACAGACAGACAGAGTTACTTTCGCATTTATAATATTATAGTATATAGTATGGATATACTAACTAGCGGCCGCCAGCGGCTTCGTTCGCGTGGAATTAGTTATGCTCAGCTCCTATTGGTCGCAGCGTGATGTTATGTAGCCTAAAGCCTTCCTGGATTAATGGCCTATCCAACGCAAAAAGAATTTTTAAATCGGACCAGTAGTTATCTCGAGCGCGTACAAACAAACAAACATACAAACTCTTCAGCTTTATATATTAGTATAGATATATAAAGCTGAAGAGTTTGTTTGTTTGAACGCGCTAATCTCAGGAACTACGGGTCCCGCCGTCGCCCGGACTGTTTTATTCACGCGCGCCTCAAAGAGATGTCTTTACATCGTGCCTTGGTCCACGAAGACCGATGCCATCTAGGTCAGGGTTAGTGAAAAAGAAATCGTGGCTGGCGCACAGGCAAGTGAAGAAAGACGGGTGGGTTTTAGTCAGTAAAAGTCTGACACGCCTTTCTGTCCGCTCAGAGCGGGAGAGTGAGAGAGAGGGGAGAGGACATTTGATGATTTCCCATCCAGAAAAAAAAAGGTATCGATATACAGATCATGAATCAAAGAATCCACTAGAATCTATACTAATATATAAAGCTGAGGAGTTTTTTTGTTTGTTTGAACGCGCTAATCTCAGGAACTACTGATCCGATTTGAAAAATTCTTTTTGTGTTGGATAGCCCATTAATTCACTATACAGAGTGGTGCTGACAATACGACAATAAATGAAAACACAGACCATGCTGGTTCATAGGAATAATCCTGAACCATAGAAAAAAACCTACCATCAAAAATAAAAAAATGAGAATTTCAAACAAACTAAATCGCATAAAATTGCGAACGGAATAGAACATCCTTTAAAATATTGGTTCAATGACCTCCGCTCAGCGGGCGACAGCGCGTTCAAGTATCGACATGCAAAAGCACGAAAAATTATTTATTAAAAACTATATATATAATTACAAAGCCATTATTTATTAAAGTTTAGTACCGCTGGATGCGACGGTCATCAACGTATAAGCGCTTCCTTATCAACATGTACTTACATCATGTGGAAAATGTGAAAAATGAAAAATAATTTCCTGTGACTAAAGTAATGGATATATTTATATAATTTTTTTATGGGTAGACTGAGAATGTGTTGAGGAACACGATGTTTAATTTATTGTCGTATTGTCAGCACCACTCTGTATAACATCACATCCATTAATTGGCTATATAACATCACGCTGCGACCAATAAGAGCGGGGCATATAAGTAAAAACGCGGGTGAAACCGTGTGGCGCAGCTAGTTTCAAATATAGTTATTCTATTATGGCGTTCTGTGACTCAGCTTTTAGGTAGCCAATACAAACTATCTGCAACGCCCACTTCTAGACAAAGTAACGACCATTAAAAGAGTCATGACTTTACAGCACCTTATATACAACGTGTAACAAAAAGGGTATATACATACCAAGGGCATGGCATCTTTAGATGATATCAAACGATATCGGAAGGGTTTCAACTCAAAATAAAATACTCAAAAAATTGGTACCAAATTTTCGGTTTCGTGTGTTTCTTAAAATCAAATCATAACAAATGTGGCAGCACACTACATACGTTAATACTACTCGTTACCCGTTACTTTACTTGCCAAAATCCGATAAATGTATTCAATATATCTGTGCGACTAGTATGATAGTAGCCTATCGCAGGCGGTTTTCCTCATAACTTCTTAACATAAAGAGATAGGATTAAAAAACCCTTCCAATATCGTTTGATATCATGTAAAGATGCCATGCCTTTGTTATGTATATACCCTTTATATTACACGTTGTATAATACCTTATACTTAGAGTGGCGGATTTACAAATGTTCAAGGTAAAAGCTGTAAGGTTTTTGCCGCACTTTTGCCTTTACAATTCAAGATTATTTTTACAATTCAATAATTGTATAAAATCCTTTACTGTACAAGAAGTTCGGCTATGGAATGACTTGCCCGTGTTCGTAAGGCGTGCTCAAACTCGGTTTACTTTTAAAACTATTTAAAAAAAGCACTTCCTCTCTCTTTAAACATATTATTATATTCTATTTGCTCTTGTATGATATTTGTTAATTAGATGTATAAATTTATTTAAACTAGTATGATACACTTACCGTATATATTTATTGTATAATCTCTGTAAATAGTACACTGCAGACTACCTACATTATTTTTTTATCCTTCCCCTTAGAATTCCATCCAGAGGTTGTCTGTAAAACATCGCTCTTAGCGATAAGACCGCCCATGGTGTCAACCTTTGTAAAATATTTTTATTTATGTTCTGTAATCTATATGGTGTACATAATAAAGAGTATTCTATAAATATTATAAGAATTACGTAAAATAATTTTTGTTTATCTTTTTGAGCTCAATAATGTAGGTACGACTGAATAGGCGGCTAAAGTATGGCACTCACACAACAATGGAGGTACGTAGCATAAAAAAAAGCAAGTCTCCAAAGGACATCAGGCATTCTGGTCGTAAAAAAATTCTCGGTGGTAGGCCATAACGTCGGCTGTCGGCAGAAGTTACCACCCACCAGACAAAGCCTTGCCGCCAAGCAATTGCCAATTCATAGTGTTCCGACATGATGTCTGGTGAAGCCGTACAGTGGTCGGATCTGATCAGTTGTGTTGCGATGTTTGCGGGGTACGATGCGCCAAATGTTGTTGTGTCGGGAGTTTGGTCGTGGAGGGTCTCCAGATCAGTCTCCCTCTGACGCAGCATCGTTGGTCGTGTTATTGGGTTTAACATTGCATCACCTCGCTCAACTGCCGTCTCCCTTCCTATTCACTCAGTTTTTTTGAGTGAATAGGCTTAATAAACTAGCGCGCTTTGCCATCAAAGATTGCATCAGGCGGGATTGCAGTCAAGCACTAGTTTATAATAACTAAAATAAAAAAAACCTTTAGAGGAACCGGGACCACGTCTATGTGCGGATGATGATTACTGCACATAGAGGTGGTTTAGTGAGGTAAAAATCTTACACTCTCCGACCTCGGTCCCCAGAGATCGGGTGCCCTTTAGAAAAAAGAAGGTAACAGTAGTAACAATAAAGGTTAAAGTGGTAATAAATCAAATAACAAAACAATATCTTCTTTTTTACGTAATCCGACGTCGCGTAGACGAATCCGACAGACCTGAATGCGTGGGCTGACTCGGTAGTCCATTCACGGCCAGACCTGGAGTCGTGCCAACAGTCTGACTTTAACTTAAGTGTTGTTGAGTTGATAGTAATATCATAACAACTAAATGTCAGTTCAATTTAGATTAATTTAGCTCCAGAAATGAAGGTGAGCATTTTTAGGCATCAGTGAACAAAAGTTAATAATACTGAATCGCTATCTCGCCGGTGATAATGATCGGCGCCTTCTCCTCAAGTCATTCTCCTCATTACTGAGGGTCGTGATGCCCGTGTGAAATTATCTTTTAGTTTATGATAGTTCGCCAAATGTTACGATCCCTGGCCGAGTATAGCATCATGCAGGCCGGTGCCCAGAGAGGAACGAATTTCGTCAGTCCACCTTATTGTACTGCGACCTCTAGAACGTCGTCCAACCACCTTCCCAGTAACCATCAGATGTTCGAATTTGTCTCCATCTTTTCTGACAATATGGCCAAAATATTCCAAAGTTCTTCAAAAGCAGAGAGAGAGAGGAGAGTCTTATTGCTTAATGAATTGATAAACGAATGCAGCGCCCTAGTTGACGTCCACGCTGACTCAATATCGACGTTTGTCAGACGGCATTAGTGTGTTAGTTATGTCGAATTTAGTCTAGTAAGAATATAAGCTGGGGGATGATCGCGCTAAATAAAACAGTAGAAGATCAACTCTTGTTCGTATCTAATCCAGTTGAAGTTATGGATTAGTTTCGATCACATTTCGTATCGTGCTAAAGTTTTAACTTCGGTTGAAGTAAAATCAATAATTAAAACTAAAACAATTGTAAGTAAATCTAATCGTTTCAACGTAACTTTGAGATGGCACAGAAAAAGCTAGCTTTGTTTCAACTTTTTCATTTGACAGCGGTTACGTTCCAATTGCCGTGCGATCCAGTTATGGTTAAACCGTTAGCGCGATACGAAACATAACAAAAGTTATGGTTTGGTTGCGATCCAATTCTGTTTTGGTTGAATTATTTAAGCGCGATTGCCCCCCAGACATTAATAAAATAGGGTAATTGACTAAAAAAAAAATAAAAAGTGCGTCAGTCAGATTTCCAAAAAAATACTAGACACGCATTTTTTCTTTTTTCATATAAACAAAGAATGAAGACGACACAGCGCGTTGAAAACTCGTGTGACGCTACACTTTTTAGCGACCAGTGACGTCACCAGATCTTTGATGCCTTTTATATTTGTCAATTTTTATTGACTGATAAAACAAAATATACGTATCCAATATTTTTCTATAATCTGAATGACGGACTAAATAGAATCAATTTTTTTTTACTCAGGAAACATCCCTATTACAAAGTGCACTTAGCATGTGGTTGTGCCGTTAGATTTAATACACAATAATTTGCATGTATTTGTAATGTGTAAAATATCTGTAGCAACTGTTGGTGCTTTATTGTTGGTGGTTGCAATTAGGGAAAAACAACTTCGAGAAGGAGGCAAATAGAAGGATCCAGCTGGGATGGGCAGCGTTTGGTAAACTTCGTCGGGTATTTTCGTCGCCCATACCCCAATGTTTGAAGACAAAAATCTTCAACCAGTGCGTCCTACCCGTCATGACTTACGGAGCCGAGACGTGGACACTAACGGTCAGACTAGTCCATAAGTTTAAAGTCGCTCAGCGAGCTATGGAGCGGGCTATGTTGGGCGTCTCTCTGAAGGACCGCATCAAAAATGACGTGATCCGACAGAGGACCAGAGTCACCGACATAGCTGAGAGAATTAGCAAGCTGAAGTGGCAATGGGCTGGTCACATATGCCGCAGGGCCGACAACCGTTGGGGTAAACGAGTCCTCGAGTGGAGACCGCGTCTCGGCAAACGTAGCGTGGGACGCCCTTGGGCGAGATGGAGCGACGACATCAAAAAGGTGGCTGGTGGAGAACTGCTCAGGATCGAGCTTGTTGGCGTGCCATGAAGGAGGCCTATGTCCAGCAGTGGACGAGTAGGGGCTGATGATGATGATGATGATGAACTGTTGGTGAACCTTAATTAAATAAAAAAATAACCTATATGTACCCTGGTGCAGTTTGACACAGCTAAAAGGTTTTTCTGTGCGAAAGAAATTTTATACAACTTTGAATAAACGATTTAAAAAAAAGTGTTTTTTTTTTTGCAGGAAGCGACCACTTTCCTTCTAAATCCTATCCCTTTAGATCACATGGAGGAAAGCTGTTAAGTTTGCAAGCAGCTTAATCTCCAGCATCTCATCACAATAAAGTTCTAAATTACAATCGAAGGGAGATAATTGTCATAAGTTACCGTTAGTGTCGGGTTCACGGCGCCCGTCAGACGGTAACTGACACTGGGTTCGCTTACAAGACATAACTAACCCAAGACTGTGGTTAAAGGCTGTTAAGCCTTAAAGATGTTAGTTATTGGACACCTACGCCCATGTTTTAGAGATTTGTATTAATTAAATTGATCTCTGAAATTATTCCATGCTAGCTTAGGAATTGGAATGAAGGTTGTTTTGGGAAACTTAAATAGGGACACGGATCCAATTAATTATAAGTTCTCGAATTTCGATGATTGATTTTTATGTATAAAAGTAAAGTAAAATCTCTGAAGACATTCCCTAAAGATGATAACAATTTTTCCGACCCTGGTCCGGGCCATGGTCCGGAGCGAGACTGCATGGCAGGCCGTCACCTCCTTCTGCGAAGCAGTCATTGTACAAAGTGATTTACCATCCCAACAAAAAAAAAGGTAAACAAACCGTTGCTAGGCAACGAATTGTTTACGCCTAAAAGTCAGACGTTAACAACCTTTTCTACATAGATGATTTTCATAAAAGTAATAATCCTACTTCCTACTAATGTAAACAGTTTATTTATGTTTAGATATTCACGATTTGCATAGAACGCTTCTCAGACTTGAATGACACAGATGTAATCTAATTTCTAAATAGGTTAAATTTCTGCCATTTTATTATTCACGTGTAACTTATATGCGCTTTAGACATACACTTTTGAAATTTGGCATATTTGTTCAGACGCTGATAACATATACCTACGAAAACTCGGCAGTTCTGGAAATATTATATACATAGGGGTCGAATTGACAACCTCCTTTTTTTGAAGTCTGTTAAAAAGATCGAAGATGACATATTAGTTTAGTCCTATCAAATGAAGAAACTCCATACCTATAGCAACGCCAAGCTCGCTAAAGAATAGAGGTAAACAAACCGTTGCTAGGCAACGAGTAGTTTACGTATAAAAGATAGATGTTAACAATCTTTTCTGGATAGATGATTGTCATAAAAGTAATAATTCTACATCCTACTAATGTAAACAGTTTATTTGTTTAGATATTTATAATTTGCATAGAACGCTTAATCGATTTGAATGATATATGACACACATGTAAGCTAATTTCCTAATAGGTTATGCAGTTGATTTGAAAGTAATTAAAATACCCAAAATCGTATTGACAAATGCCTCAACTTTATTCATAGGTTGAATTGTACAAAATGTGTTTGATACCTGGATTTCATCCATATTTCTTTTTTTTTAGGGTTGTCACGTAAAATTAATGTCCGTCTTTTTAATGGTTTTTCGAATTATCAAGTCATTATGCATGTTACTTTAGTGATTCTATTGAAATATGCTGCAATAGGAATCCATACTAATATTATAAATGCGAAAGTAACTCTGTCTGTCTGTCTGTCTGTCTGTTACGCTTTCCCGCTTAACCTCTGAACCGATTTTGATGAAATTTGGCACAGACAATCTGTAGACCCTGAGAAAGAACATAGGCTACTTTTATCCCGGAAAAATTTGATGTTCCCGAGAGAAATCTAAAAAGCGCGATATAACCGAACTCCACGCGAGCGAAGCCGCGGGCGGAAAGCTAGTTGTTAATAAATAATTAGCATATAAAAGTCGATAATCGCGTAAATAACAGGAGATTTGTAAAACGTGAGTTGTGATAACCCTAAATTGGTTTGTTTATCTCTATTCTTTATGGAGCTTGGCGAGAATATAGGTGTGAATACGATACAAATACTGTAAATCAATTATAGATGATGAGTGCAAATTATAAATACAGAAACAAAATAATATTTAAATAATCGAAATTGTGCATTCATATTACAAATAATATAGGCAGGATAAAAATAAAAATTGGGATAAAACATAAACATAAAGAGAAAAAAATTGAGGTATGATGTTAGTAAGTTACCTGTTAATTATCTACCAGAATGTTAACTAGGGATACAATGTCGCGATAGGTCAAATATTTACGTTCGATGGAAATTTGTATTCAGTTTTAATAAGCAATAATTATTTTCGGTCGTTGTCAGAATAATTATTTCGGTACCATGTCGGTACCGACGAATCAATGTTTTCAATTAATTTATAAGAGGAAATATTAATTTTCTCTGAATAAATGAGGTAACTGTTCTTATGACCTGTCGCCGCCTAATAGTACTAGTTAATTTTCTGGCTATAAATAATTCAATAAATAAATACAATATGTTAAGAAATCCCTGTCCGACCCGTAAGGATAGTAAAGGTTAGGTAAACACATGAACAAATAACATATGAAATTTTACATAATCATCATAGTAACAATACTAGTGAATTTTGAATTATTTTTTTTTCCCCCGAATTAATTCCAACTTCCCCAAAATTTGGTAATTTTTAAAAAGTGACATCATTATTTTTGACTGAATAATTCTGAGCGAATAGCAATGCGACCGCGTGACGCGTGCCCTGCCCCTCTTCGCCCGCGCCTGGATGGCCTACCGCACATGTTTTAAGTTACCTCTTTTTGCGAAATAATATTTATTTTTTTAGGGGGATTTTTTTTTTTAAGTTTAGCCCGGCTTTGTAGGCATTAGTAGAATCAGTTATGATATACATCAGATATGATATACGATACCTTACAATACCTCCACGGATCGGACAGGGTTTTCTTTACATATTGTATATACGGACAAATGACTCAGATTGAGCTAGTCCCAAAGTAAGTTCGAGGCTTGTGTTATGGGATACTAACTTAACGATACTATATTTATAATAGATAAATATCCAAGACCCAGGTCAATCAGGAAAATATCGTTTTCCATCATGACCTGGCCGGGGATCGAACCCGGAGCCTGCACGTCGCGGGCAGGAAAGTGATATAAATGTGAAAATTTGAATACCTGTGACTACATTCGGATATTTGTAAGCACACGACCGTACAAAAGTTGTCTTTTAATTATACCGAAGAAATTTAAACATAAAAAGACATTGTATTCCATCTACGAATTTTCGCAGAAAATGTAAATCCGAATTTCGTTTTCGGCTGTTGGCCATTTGTAAATGAGGTAGAATTTTGTTACCGTTTTCGCCTGAAAATAACAATCCATTTTCAGTCGGAGACAAGCTGTTTTGTTGATCGTACGTGCCACGTCATGTTCGAAAAGAACCGCCAATATTCCCAACTCACTTAAACAAATGGATCAGCAAATGTTCCACATAACGCATAACTAAGATATAAAGAGATCAATCGATCATCTTTAATCTATCAACTTCCAAAGCTAAGTGGTACCTCGCAAAAAATAGATCTGTGAGATGGGTTCATTATTCCATGTAACGGAACGAATTGCGGGTGAAAACGATTTACAGCCCCTACCAGGGAAACACACATTCACACCTTTTCCCACAGGAAAAAGATGTGAAGGCAGAAACTGTAGAACACCAAATATTACGATCTATAAAATACTCCTTTTGCGTCGCGCGTCGGCGTAGTTTACGTTCGTGACATCAGAGAGCAATTTAGACTGTTAAAGTTAAAATGGCGACATTTGAACTTTAACCCTCTTATTACAAAACATGGATTTTATTTAGATCGGGTTTAAACCACCTAAATGGTTACTGAATGGATATAATGCACTTAGGTGCATTATATCCATTTAATAACCAATACTAGCAGTACAGTTCTTGATATAAAAATGACAGCTTAGTGCGGTACTAAATTGTCACTTTCGTATTAAGAACTTTGCCTAAATTTAAATAAAGATCGAAATTCAAATACTGAAAAGGTTTAGTCTAGTTAGATTGTCGTGTAACGACAAGAAAAGACTATAGAGGGAGACAGTATTTATTATGTATACAGAAATTTAAAGACAAGATGGAAGTATAAAAATGAATAATGTAGACGAATGATTGATGGGTGATGGTGAAGGGCGGCCCCTGGTGGACCGGCGGCAGTTACGGAGGAGCGGCCCTGGTGGACCGGCGACAGCAACGGACGAGCGGCCCTGGTGGACCGGCGACAGCAACGGACGAGCGGCCCTGGTGGACCGGCGACAGCAACGGACGAGCGGCCCTGGTGGACCGGCGACAGCAACGGACGAGCGGCCCTGGTGGACCGGCGACAGCAACGGACGAGCGGCCCTTGTGGACCGGCGACAGCAACGGACCTGGTGGACCGGCGACAGCAACGGACGAGCGGCCCTGGTGGACCGGCGGCAGCTACAGAGGAGCGGCCCTGGTGGACCGGCGGCAGCAACGGAAGAACGGCCCTGGTGGACCGGCGGCAGCTACAGAGGAGCGGCCCTGGTGGACCGGCGGCAGCTACGGAAGAGCGGCCCTGGTGGACCGGCGGCAGCAACGGAAGAACGGCCCAGGTGGACCGGCGGCAGCTACAGTAGAACGGCCCTGGTGGACCGGCGGCAGCTACAGAGGAGCGGCCCTGATGGACCGGCGGCAGCTACGGAAGAGGGACTGCCCCGGCGTCACAAGGCCGGCAGCAGTCGAGGGCTCCGACGGCAAAGGGCCAGGCAGCTCCAGGCGCACCAGTTATATTGTGACTGGCACAGCAGGAAATACCCTAGAAAGGGCTCTCGAGGCAGCGTTCAGTAGAGACCTACTTATAAGTGGCTTGTTTGAAAGCCAGAGCTCAACTGACCACTGCTCTGCGATGATTTCTAAAGAAACCTCGGAGAACGGTTAGAGGTCGAAATTTAAAATATTCGAAAATATGGACGAGGAACGGTAAATAATTTTACCATAAAAGAGTTCGAATAACAATTATAAAATAAAAATAGCAGACCAACAAGAATTTTGATGAGAAGGTTGTCATAGATACATCATCAACAATGTTGTCAAAAAATGTCAAAATAATGAAAATGTTCTGTAACAATGTAAATATAAATGGTATTAAATTAAAAAGTGCAGTGTTTGATAGGAAAAAGTGATACAGTCCTGCATAGGTACGGCTTCCTACACTAAGGGGTCGCTAAGTAGCCGAAACTTAGGCGTAAAGTTGAGGACTGAGTCTGTGAACAGAAAAATGAGTCCTGGTGTAGTGGAATATGATCAAAACAGAGCCTCATAATAATGGAATGCATATTATGGACCGTGGAAATGAATGATACATATATAAGTATGAATATGAGTATAAATAATAAGTGTAAGTATATCTGAATATGTACATAACATTACATTTTCCCCCCGACCCTGGAAAAATTTTCAACTGTAGAAAATTTTCTAATAAGATTTCAAGTAGGAACTGTAAAACAACACTTCACACACTCATCCATCTCCATTCACCCATTCATACCACCTATCTCTTTCAAGCAATCCTCTTCATACAGGTATGGGTGGAGTTCACAGTTGATGACTGCCACTCATAGAAGTGTGTTTTAGAATGACGACAAGGCTTATTTTTGGAGTTGTCAGCCGCTCCAGACTGGAAGGAAAAAAAAAGGAAACATTAGATAATGTAAGTAGAAATTTAAGCTCCTAGAAGAGCGAAAGAGTTAGCATTTGGTTTAGGCTTATTTTAGGAGTAACCAACCGCTCCTGCATAGGCTTATTTTATGAGTTGCAATCCGCTCCGTAGGGTAGAAGAGTGAGACTGAAGAGTAGGGTCGAGCAAATGTAATGTAATGTTTGTGTAGTGAGTGATGTTTATATATAATATAAAAAATAAATAAGATGTGCAGCTGTAAACAAAAGAAAGTAATATTTACATAAATAATGAGTAGGTGATTTAATTGACATTAATAATTTAGAGTTCTATCTATCTGAGCTAACTCCTTCTCTATAGGAATGGGAGAAGTTAAAATATCTTCCGATGGTGTAGAAGATGTTAACAAAAGGTCGTTTAAAATCCTTTTCATTAGAGTATAGAGTTGAAGAGATTTTATAGCATGAAAAGAAATTCTTAAGAGTTTTAATCCAATCGTTCCAATCGTTGGCATCAAAGCTTGTTTTACAATTTATCTTTGACTGGATTACTTGACTCTGGTAGTTCAATCACCTACTAATTATTTATGTAAATATTACTTATTTCTTTTGTTTACAGCTGCACATCTTATTTATTTTTTATATTATATATAAACATCACTCACTACACAAACATTACATTTGCTCGACCCCACTCTTCAGTCTCACTCTTTTACCGTATGGAGCGGATTGCAACTCATTAAATAAGCCTATGCAGGAGCGGTTGGTTACTCCTAAAATAAGCCTAAACCAAATGCTAACTCTTTCGCTCTTCTAGGAGCTTAAATTTCTACTTACATTATCTAATGTTTCCTTTTTTTTTCCTTCCTAAATTCAAAAGAAACACTTCGTCTAGTGTCGTACATTCTCAGCTCTTTGGTTAAATATTTTGGCTATTCTATCCCTTTCATTTTCTCTTAACACACACATAACTCATTCACTCATATATACTTACAACACCTAACTTAATTTTCTTTTTTTTCCTAACAGGAAAACAAGGTATACTTTTACATACTTAACTATCTTTTTCTAACTTACACTTAAATATGTCTCGTCCAATCAAATTTGAACACTTAAATAAAAACGAGCTTGAATATGAAGTTACAATTAGACTGGAGGAACCAGCAAAAACAGTTATATTGTTAAAGAAGCAGATACTTCTGCTAGCTCCTTCTACACCATCGGAAGATATTTTAACTTCTCCCATTCCTATAGAGGAGGAGTTAGCTCAGATAGATAGTACTCTGAGTTATTTAAATATTAAAATAGATAATCTATTACAGGATAATTCCAAATACCATCGCTTAATAGAATCTTTTATTAATCATTTATTTTACAGGTTGGAACGTATAGACACAGACTTGAACCCTGACTATAAACTTAATCTAGACACTTTAAAATCAAAATTTGAGACACTTGAAGGAAGTTTCAAGATTTATTGTTCAAATCTAAACTCTATGAATCCTCATTCATATACCACTGCTCCCTCTACCCCTCCTATTCATACTCCTCTCGCCACTCCCTCTCCTCCTCCTATTTCTCCTCGTCTCACTGCTCCCTCTACTCCACCTATTTACCCTCCTTTCACAGCTCCTCTTTCCTCTCCTATTTTAACTTCTCCAAATCATAATTTATTCAAAGATCTGAAACGATATACGTTTAATGGAAAATCTTGCCCTAGATCGTTTTTACAAAAACTTGACGAATATTGTCTTGTGCGGAATATACCCAAAAGTTTGTTAATTACTCAGGCGTATGATATTTTTACAGACAGTGCTCTACATTGGTTTAGATTTAAAATAAATCAAAATCCAGACCTAACATGGGATGAAATTTCTTTGTCTCTAATTAAAGATTTTGGCGGTTTTGACTATGATTTTAAATTATTGGAGGCCATCAAAAGTCGTACCCAAGGTCGTGATGAACCAATCATAATTTATATCTCAATTATGTCGGGAATGTTCTCTCGTCTGGCTAAAAAATTGTCTGAAACGGAACAGTTAGAAATCATTCTAAGAAATATAAGACCATGTTACTCAGTATTCGTGGCACTAAAAGATATTAACTCTATTGATGCACTCTTGGCTACATGCCAAAATTATGAAAAATTCTTTTAGGTCTCCAGTAAACGTTGCCTCGAGAGCCCTTCTAGGGTTTTTCCTGCTGTGCCAGTCTCTATATAACTGGTGCGCCTGGAGCTGCCTGGCCCTTTGCCGCCGGAGCCTTCGACTGCTGCCGGCCTTGTGACGCCGGGGCAGTCCCTCCTCTGCAGCTGCCGCCGGTCCACCAGGGCCGTTCTTCGTGTAGCTGCCGCCGGTCCACCAGGGCCGTTCTTCTGTAGCTGACGCCGGTCCACCAGGGCCGCTCCTCCGTAGCTGCCGCCGGTCCACCAGGGCCGCTCCTCTGCAGCTGCCGCCGGTCCACCAGGGCCGCTCGTCCGTTGCTGTCGCCGGTCCACCAGGGCCGCTCGTCCGTTGCTGTCGCCGGTCCACCAGGGCCGCTCGTCCGTTGCTGTCGCCGGTCCACCAGGGCCGCTCGTCCGTTGCTGTCGCCGGTCCACCAGGGCCGCTCGTCCGTTGCTGTCGCCGGTCCACCAGGGCCGCTCGTCCGTTGCTGTCGCCGGTCCACCAGGGCCGCTCGTCTGTTGCTGTCGCCGGTCCGCCAGGGCCGCTCGTCTGTTGCTGTCGCCGGTCCGCCAGGGCCGCTCGTCTGTTGCTGTCGCCGGTCCGCCAGGGCCGCTCCTCCGTAACTCCGCCGGTCCACCAGGGCCGCCCTTCACCATCACCCATCAATCATTCATCGACATTATTCATTTTTATACTTCCATCTTGTCTTTTCTGTATACTTAATAAATACTGTCTCCCTCTAAAGTCTTTTCTTGTCGTTATACGACAGTTTGGCGCCCAACGAAAATTTCCTGCACCCCCTTAATTTCCTAAATTCAAAAGAAACACTTCGTCTAGTGTCGTACATTCTCGGCTCTTTGGTTAAATATTTTGGCTATTCTATCCCTTGCATTTTCTCTTAACACATACATGACTCATTCACTCATATATATATACTTCACCTAACTTAATTTTCTTTATTTTCCCTAACAGGAAAACAAGGTATACTTTTACATACTTAACTATCTTTTTTCTAACTTACACTTAAATATGTCTCGTCCAATCAAATTTGAACTCTTAAATAAAAACGAGCTTGAATATGAAGTTACAATTAGACTGGAGGAACCAGCAAAAACTGTTATATTATTAAAGAAGCAAATACTTCTGCTAGCTCCCACTACACCATCGGAAGATATTTTAACTTCTCCCATTCCTATAGAGGAGGAGTTAGCTCAGATAGATAGTACTCTGAGTTATTTAAATATTAAAATAGATAATCTATTACAGGGTAATTCCAAATACCATCGCTTAATAGAATCTTTTATTAATCATTTATTTTACAGGTTGGAACGTATAGACACAGACTTGAACCCTGACTATAAACTTAATCTAGACACTTTAAAATCAAAATTTGAGACACTTGAAGGAAGTTTCAAGATTTATTGTTCAAATCTAAACTCTATGAATCCTCATTCATATATCACTGCTCCCTCTACCCCTCCTATTCATACTCCTCTCGCCACTCCCTCTCCTCCTCCTATTTCTCCTCGTCTCACTGCTCCCTCTACTCCACCTATTTACCCTCCTTTCACAGCTCCTCTTTCCTCTCCTCTTTTAACTTCTCCAAATCATAATTTATTCAAAGATCTGAAACGATATACGTTTAATGGAAAATCTTGCCCTAGATCGTTTTTACAAAAACTTGACGAATATTGTCTTGTGCGGAATATACCCAAAAATTTGTTAATTACTCAGGCGTATGATATTTTTACAGACAGTGCCCTACATTGGTTTAGATTTAAAATAAATCAAAATCCAGACCTAACATGGGATGAAATTTCTTTGTCTCTAATTAAAGATTTTGGCGGTTTTGACTATGATTTTAAATTATTGGAGGCCATCAAAAGTCGTACCCAAGGTCGTGATGAACCAATCATAATTTATATCTCAATTATGTCGGGAATGTTCTCTCGTCTGGCTAAAAAATTGTCTGAAACGGAACAGTTAGAAATCATTCTAAGAAATATAAGACCATGTTACTCAGTATTCGTGGTACTAAAAGATATTAACTCTATTAATGCACTCTTAGCTACATGCTAAAATTATGAAAAATTCTTAGATCGAGACAAACAATTTAAAGAACCAAATATCCAACAAAATCCCCTTATTTCAGAATTTTCTTATAAACAAATTCATCCAACTTCTTCTGAACTGTCTACTTCTGACCCAAAACCTCCTTCATACACAAATAGATTTTACAAAAACCCTCTCAAACAAGTAAACAGTCTAAAACAAGCTAACTCGCAAGAAAATTCATTTTACGTTCGTTGTCGTATGCATGGTCATACCTTAAATACTTTCTTAAAGGTTTTAAAACCCCAGACTGTCCTAATTGTTCAACTAAACCTAACTCTAGTTCATAAAACTAATGACTGACTTGAAAAGTAAAACAAACTTTGATGCCAACGATTGGAACGATTGGATTAAAACTCATAATTTCTTTTCATGCTATAAAATCTCTTCAACTCTATACTCTAATGAAAAGGATTTTAAACGACCTTTTGTTAACATTAAAGTTTACAATTTATCTTTGACTGGATTACTTGACTATGGTAGTTCAATCACTATTCTTGGTAATAACTCTCACTTAGAATTTCTTACACTAGGCTGTAAACTTGTCAAGTCAGATAAAATTACTATTTCTACAACCAATAACCAGAAAATTAATTCTGTAGGTCATTGTTACCTTCCAATTTACTTTAACAAACAGACCCACTTGATTAAGGCTTATATTTTTCCTGATATTTCACCGTCTTTAATATTAGGAATAGACTTTTGGAAAAATTCTCTCATCGACTGGTCTTTCAGAATTGGAGAGCTCAACTATCGAGACAATGAATGTCAAAGTATTACCTTATGATCATTTAACTGCAAATCAGAAGAATATTGCTGATGATATCATCCAACGCTTCAAGACTATCTCATTCGAAGAAAAGGGTGTACTGGGGAACACTAATCTCATCACTCACAAGATCGATACCGGAGATTCGCTACCCATCAAACAAAGATGTTACAGACTGTCTCCTGAAAAACAAAAGGCTTTGATTACTGAAGTTGATAAAATGTTGAAATGGAACGTTATTGAACAATGTGAAAGCCCTTGGTTATCTCCAGTCTTAATTACTCCAAAGAAGAACGGTGAATGGCGTTTTTGCGTAGATAGCAGGAAGCTTAACGCAATTACAAAACGTGATGCTTATAGTCTACCACTTATAAGTGAAATTTTGGACAACCTCAGAAATGCTAAATACCTGTCAAGTATAGACATTGCGAAGGCCTTCTGGGAGATTCCTCTGAACCCTGCTGATAAGGACAAGACTGCTTTCTATGTACCTGGAAGAGGCATGTTCAGATTTAAAGTAATGCCCTTCGGACTCACTAATTCACCAGCTACTCAACAAAGATTAATGGACATGCTGTTCACTCCAGAATTTGAAAATAAAGTGTTCTGCTACTTAGACGATATTGTCATAATTAGCGAAACTTTTGAGGAACATATATCACTGCTCCTGAAAGTTCACGAAAAACTTTCCTTCGCTAAATTAACTATTAACTTTGACAAAAGCCAATTCTTCAGAAAAGAGTTAAAATATCTTGGCTTCGTAGTGGATGAACATGGCTTACGTGCTGATTCTGATAAAATCAAGGCTATTGTGGACTACCCAATTCCTACCTGTAGAAAAGAAGTTCGTAGATTCATTGGCACCTGCAGCTGGTTTCGAAGATTTATTCCAAATTTTAGCAATATTGCTACGCCACTCAACAAACTAACCTGCTCCGGGAAAAATGCTCCGAAATTCGGATGGAATACAGAAGCGGATGCAGCCTTTCAGAAGCTTAAGGATGCTTTAATAACTACTCCTGTTCTGGCCTGTCCAAACTTCGACCTTCCTTTTTCAGTTCATTGTGATGCATCGAACTACGGTACTGGCGCAATGCTCACTCAACATCAGGAAGGCAAAGAAGTTGTGATTGCCTATATGAGCAAAGCTTTCAACAAGAACCAACAGAACTACTCAACTACTGAAAGAGAAACACTTGCCGTAATAACTGCTTTAGAACACTAGCGTTGCTATCTCGATAATGGGAAGGAATTCACAATCTACACCGACCACGCTGCACTCAAATGGTTTCAGAATTTATCCAATCCTTCAGGAAGACTTGCACGTTGGACTTTACGCTTATCTTGCTTCAACTTCGTTCTAAAACATAAGAAAGGAAAAGATAATGTAGTACCGGACCTTCTATCAAGAGCCAAATCACAAGAACTCCCTGAAATACAAGAAAATAGTAATGTACCACAAGGTGTACATCCTATTTCTATGAATGATACTACTAGAGAACTGGAACAATACAATAAAATATTTCTGGGCTGTTCGAATAATCCTGATTCTTACCCAAATTATACGATAAGAGAGAATAAACTATATCGTTGTATTCACACGCCTGACCGCCTGAACGACGACTTCATTTGGAAAGAAGTTCCATTACCTCAAGAAAGACGTTTAATAATTGAAACAAATCATGGCTCTAGTCAAGAACCTCACCTAGGAATTTTTAAAACATATAAAAAATATCTTTACTATACTATTGGCCCGGCATGTTTAGAGACATTGCTAGGATAATTTCTAACTGTGAAACCTGTCTTGCTTATAAACATCCTAATCATTCTCCATATGGCCTAATGGGCAAACCTAAGATTTGCTCTAGACCTTTTCAAACTATATCTCGACTTAATGGGTCCACTTCCTATGACTAGAAAACGTAATAGGTTCATTTTAGTAATTAATTGTATCTTTACTAAATATACTTTGATTTTCCCTCTAAAACAGGCGACTGCATCTAATATAATTAATATTATGGAAAATTCTGTTTTTCTAGTTCATGGAGTTCCACAGACTTGTATAATTGATAACGGTCCACAATTCCAGTCACGTGAATTCCACTCTTTTCTTAATAGATACAAAGTTCCTTTCATATTCCATTCGGCCTACTATTGCCCACAATTTAACCCGACTGAAAGTTATAACAAGACAATAATTACGGCTTTAGCTTCACTAGTAGAGGACGACCATAGATCCTGGGACAAACATCTTAGTAAAATTCAATTTTCTATGAACAATACTACTAACGTTGTAACGGGCTATACTCCATCCTTTCTAGTCTTTGGGAGGGAAACAATTCCTTGCGGTTTCTTTTACTCCCCGTGTCAGAACCTCGAAGAATTAATCTTTATGCCCCGTGATATTTACGCAACAAATGCTGGGTTCCTCACGTCTATATTTCACAAAGTTCAGTCTAACTTACATATGGCTTACGTTAAAAACAGCGCTCGTTATAATCTTCGGAGGTCGTTCAAAGAATTCAACGTCGGGGATACGGTTTGGCGTAAGAATCATGCATTAAGCGATGCTGGTTCATATTTCAATGCTAAACTAGCCCCTAAATTTATCAAATCTAAAATTTTAAATAAAATATCACCTTTAGTGTACATATTAGAAGACCCAGATGGTGCCGTAGGTAAATGGCACATAAAAGATATAAAATGTTGAATTCTTTCTAAACAACTCTAAATTATTAATGTCAATTAAATCACCTACTAATTATTTATGTAAATATTGCTTCCTTATTCGTTTTATTTACAGCTGCACATCCTATTTATTTTTATTTTTATATTATATATAAACATCACTCACTACACAAACATTACATTTGCTCGACCCTACTCTTCAGTCTCACTCTTTTACCGTATGGAGTGGATTGCAACTCATTAAATAAGCCTATGCAGGAGCGGTTGGTTACTCCTAAAATAAGCCTAAACCAAATTCTCTCTTTCGCTCTTCTAGGAGCTTAAATTTCTACTTACATTATCTAATGTTTCCTTTTTTTTTCCTTCCAGTCTGGAGCGGCTGACAACTCCAAAAATAAGCCTTGTCGTCATTCTAAAACACACTTCTATGAGTGGCAGTCATCAACTGTGAACTCCACCCATGCCTGTATGAAGAAGATTGCTTGAAAGAGATAGGTGGTATGAATGGGTGAATGGAGATGGATGAATGTATGAAGTGTTGTTTTACAGTCCC